>RJWH01004063.1:0-123037 GCA_004363575.1 Solenodon paradoxus | reverse complement strand
TATTTTTATTCTCTCTGGATGATTATTTTCACTTGTTGTAAAAGCATCCTATGTGTTGAGCCACATCCTTGGCCTTTTCTCCAGATGCCTGTCACTCTTTCCCGAACTGCAACCATTAATGAACACCGCAGGCTCTGCCCACTGTCCCCTGGGAGCAGTGCCGCCCAGGCTGGAATCTGCAGGGGGAGCTTGTGAAGCCAGTCACCTAATTGTCCACACGCTGCCACACAGCCAGCACCACATAGCAACCCTCAGCCCAGAGGCTTTTCCAGAAGCACCTCGCTCGCTGAGCAGCCGGGGGACTTGGCAAAGCCCACCTGGTCTGGCCAGCTCGTGGCAGGCCTGTGGCCGGGGTCACAGGAGTCGGAAAGAGGGAAGGGGAGCGAGCTGGAGAGCGGGCCCACGAGCCGGCCACGGCGTAGCGTCACGGAGCAGGTGCAGAGCACAAGCAGAGCAACGGCGAGGGTTGCCGCCAGTGCTGCCGCCAATCTCCCAGACCAGCGAGGACAGTGGGGCCCAACGACGGACGAGGTGCCCAACAGAGCAGTGAGAGCTGCAGGTGCCTCTGACCAGACATGATGGCCAGGAGGCAGGTGACCAGGGAGGCCGTGAAAGTGACTGCAAGCAAGACGGGGTGAGCCATACCCGGGAACGGTGCGGGAATTGCAAAGCGAAAGAGATTGGGACCGTAACCAGGAGACGACACTGACATGTGTCACCAGTAACATGCACACGGTCCCCACAGGAGCAGGGTCCAGAGGACACTGCTTTGACCACTGTCCAAGTGTGCAGATGAAGCCCGTGGAGGTTTGCACTGCCCGGGGAAAGTGCAGAGGGAGGACAAGTCAAGAGAAGATGACCTCATCCTCCTCCCTGTGTGCTGAGAGTCACTGCATCTGTACAACTGTCCCTGCTGGGTGGGAGGCCTGAGGGCTGGGGTGCCCCAGAATGTGGCAGGTGTCCAGAGATCCATAACTGCCTTTGATGACAGTTCCCTGACTCCCTGAATCTGGTGACATCACCAAGAGCCCACAGGTTGCCCCCATCACTGCGGGCTCAGTGTCTCTGAGAGAAGCAACGTCTGTGGCATCCTGACCTGCTCACTGTGGAGGACGGCAGGAACGGTGAGGGCTGTGGCACCAGGGAACTATAAAACTGGGGAGAATCATGCAGGGTACTCTGAATTTTGGAAACTCCTTGCACCACCCCTGTGCAGCCCCAGCAGCCAGCTGGACCAGCGCTGTCTATAGAGTCTTCTCTACCCCAGCCCCAAATCCTGGCTGAGGCTCCTCTTTCTCACAGTTCTCGCTAAATGGGCGCTTGTACTGGCCACAGCCCCCTGGCTGGTCCTCCATCACTCCCCTCCTCACCATGGTCCTGTCCTTCCCGGAGCTGTACTTGGTACATCCCATCTCGTGTGTCCAGGGCAGCTCTTCCCCTGGGCAGGCTGCTCCGTGAGGCCCTAGCTCACACATTGTGTCTGGCCCCATCAGTCCAAGTGTGACTGACCGGTGGTCGCGTCTTTTACCCGTAAGCCGGTCATCCCTGGGACCAGGCTTCCGGGGCTGCCCACTGAGCTGGTTACAAGGACCTCGCCCTGCCTGCTCTACCCTGTAAGAGACAACTTAGGGGATTTTCACCAGTCCCTCTGGGACCACCACTCCCTCCCTTCCCAAATATTTGCTCAAAGTCACCTCTCGGAGACTGTACCACCACGTTCTTCCACACCAATCTGCTCCCCAGAGCATGCGATCCCCTCGCTGTAGATTTCCTACGTACGCTGGTCACTTTCAACCTCCTGGGTAGTTCGCTTCTTTCACCTATTTTACCAACTGCTTATGTCTCTCTGCAGACTCGACACCCCACAAGAACTGCGACCTTGCTTGTTGCATTGACTGGCATTGTCCCAAGGGATACCTCTCCCTAGTCTTCAGTACATACTTGCTTTAATGAACCAACTCATAACTTTAGCATCTAAAGTTACTCTGACTTGTGATTCCACTTCTAAGAATTTAAGGTCATTTTTCATTGTGCCCCATTTCCGGGAAAATGAATCTCTCTGATTGTGGTTTTACCGAACAATGCTTTTCAGTACCACAGGTACCACGGTTGGAAAGAAAGATCCAAACCTGCCCTTTACCGGAGAGGCAGGTTAGCTGTGACCTTCAGGCAAAACAGCGGAGCCCTCTCCTTGGCTGTGTTTGCACCCTCCCCTCCACTGTCTCTGACAGGGCATTTCCCAAAGGACAGCTTTGTTCTCAGGCTAAGTACACCCCAGGGGCTGGCATTCTGCTCCGTAACAGCTGGACTGGACAAGGTCCAGAACGCACATGGAAGGAAACGGTTTCATTTCTTGGACACTCCTGACTGTGCGTGGTCCCCACACCTGTGGGCGCTTGCCCGCATCCCTGGCCGCCCTTCCACGAAGCTAATTGCCTATGGCAGGGCACAGTTCATTCGTTCTCAGAAGCCACAGCGGTCTTGAGAGGGTTTCATTTGTGGTAATTAAGAGAAGCATGTCTTCTGCCAGCTGTGGAGTGTCACCAAACCCAGGGGACGGGGCCTCGCGGCTCCCAGGAGCAGAGCGCTCCTTCTGGAACTCCAGAGCCTCTCTGATACTGACTGTTCCCAGAGGCCCCTTTCCCTAGGCCACATGGCGGAAGGTCTCTGAGGTTCAGGAGTTACAGTCCTACATCCCAACAATGCCTCCTAGTGGCATCTGTGTTGGCTTCTCCCACTTCTACCCACGTAAGTGCATCTTCTTTTGAAACAAATGGCTCAACCACCATGTGCATGAGGCTGACATGGAAATCCCATTATTTAGGTGAAAGCCGAGGGGGGAGGTAGAGAAGGGGAGGCAGAAGCAAATTACAAGGGAGTCCCACTACCTTCATGCAGAGAGGGCAAAGGAGCCAGAATCAGCACTTCCCCTGGTGTCTCCCTTCCCCGTGTTGGGATGAGAGCATCTCACTGCAGAGACACATCTCTGGAGGCACCAGCTGCACAGAATGCAGTCGCGACAGCCCCTCGCTGGATCTGGAGCTCAGCCGCTGGGACCATACCCAGTTGTGTCTCTGGGAGGACCCAGCCAGGTTGGAATCATGAGGCTGTCTCTCAGGAACGCTGCCTTAGGTGTGTGCAAGGGTGATGTGGGCTCTTCGAGACAGTCTGACAATATCAAAATCATCCCAACCCCTGGATGAGGTTCAATCTGCTAAGCCCAGAAGGTTCTCAGATGTGACAAAAACAGAAGTTGAAAGCTAAGGGTATCCTTCCAAGAAGTTAGGCTGGCAAACAACACTGACATCTGCAGCAATACTAGCTTCAGTAGATGAGCGGGCCTGGTAGGGAACAGTCGGGGCCAGCACCTGATCAGTGTGCCTTCACTCATCTAACACTTCATGTATTTCTGAATCATTTTCTCCTGTGTGTTCCCCATGCAAAGAAATTTCATTAGACAGATGTGGAAACTGACATACATCATGTCAGAGGGTCTTCTCTAGACCAGGTGGTGACTAAGTGGCAACATCAAGCCCTGTCTCTGCTCACTGGCCGCGCTGTCTCCTGAGAACAGGCAGCACAGAACAGGCAGCACGTCTTCAGGGGCCTCCTGTTTATCACTTTGGATGAGTGTGTGGCCAGGTGACATTTGTCCTGACCGAATTTGTATGAAATAAACATGCATTCCCCTCTTCTCTTGAATCACACTTGAAGAGCATCTGAAATCCAATCTGGAGCTCTCCTTGTCTTTCTCCAGCGCGTCTGAAGAAGAACGAGACATGTTCCTCACCGGCGCAGCACATGCGGCCGGGTAAGAAGCGGAGCCCTCACTGGGCTGGCTGGGGATGATCTGATAAGGAGATGTTAAGCCCCTTCCTAGACAGTACATCAGTGTATTTGTCCTCCCGGACCGCCATCCCAATAAAGTCATCCCGCACATTTATGTCTGGGTTCATGAATGCAAAGCAACAGCCTACAACTGAGCTACAAAAATGACATTGTTGAGACAGAAAGACTGAGAGGAAATTGAGAAGAGGGAAAGGAGGGGAGCTAGGACTCAACATGGGCACACATAAATCACAAGAGAAGATGGGTTCAACGTCCTCTGAGAGTTGGAAACCGGGCGTTGGATGGGTGGGTGTTAAAAAGATCATCCACCCAGGCAGAGTCCCTGGGGCTGGAGATCTTGGGTGACAAAAAGCCAGGCTTTGGGCAAAAAGAACCAGTGAGATAAAAGTAGTTCATGGTGGTACAAGAAATAACGCATCATTAGGTAACCTCTGGTTTCACAGTGTGTGTGCATGAAGGAAAAACGTCAGAGCCTGAATGCCACGTCTTTCTTCTCAAAAGTGACTTTTCTTATAACAGCTCATTCTGAAGACTTCTGGAGTATCAATGCTTATTCATCATGATAGCAACAAATATTTGGTGGGTTTCTGTGCTTGCTCTCTGTACTCCACACCCCAAATCTTTTGGTGAATTAGTTACCTTGCCTTTCAGCCTTTCCGTTCCTCATCTTTTATTTATCCACAGTTTGCATAAGAAAGAGCATTTGGGAACAATCTCCCCTCTGGGCCTCACCTCTGACCTGAAAGGAGCTAACTGTTCTAAATGAGAAAGGGGTTTAGAGATTTCATGATTATTCACGGAAAAAAAGTCAGGTCATCTGGGCCCAATTACGGACTTCCTGTGGTCCAGCCTGGCATCTGAGTGTGGACATGGCTGCTCCCCAGAAAGCATGAGGTGCATTGACAGGTGTTGTGACATGTATGTATGTGATTACTTTAATACATTAGAAAAATATAAGTAACAGCAAGACTGGGCTTGCAAACATTTTTGCTTAGAAGAAGGTTAAGGATATTTTTGTAAAAGAAAAAAAACAATAATAATGACATACGTGTTTTGACACATGTCAATAAATGATAAAAATGGCAAACACAGCCGACTGAACTTTGATAAGGGTGTGGCAATAAACTCCTTCCTTCCTTCAATAAGTTTGTCTTGAATCCCTTCTCGATATCAGAGCCACTTCTAGATACTGGAATACAGAAATGATCAACAACGGTAACAAAAAAGATGTCTTATATTCTAAGAGGACAATATATCTTCCAGGATGCTGAGAGGGAAATAAGAGATAGATTGGAATTGATTAATAATGGGAGTTATAATCCCTTTGCCTGATAACAAATTCACAATTTTCCAGTTCCAGGCATGGCTATGTCAACAGCCCTGTGATAACAGAGCCGCAGGCTGGCTTCCCAGCAATCCTCTTGGCTCTGTACTCACTGGCACATAATGGCTGCCACAGCTCCAGTCACAACTTCCTTATACTGCCATATCTCAGTTAGGTTTCGTGCCTGGCTTCAGCAGATATCTGTTTGAGATTCTTAAGCCATAAAAAAAAAAGGTGGAAAGAGCATACTCTCAATAATGGGTCTCACAGTGGGATCCCCAGACTAACAGCATAAGCATTACCTGGGAATTGGATGGAAATGCAAATTCTAGGGCCTTAGCCCAGACCCACCAAATCAAAAACTCTGAGGGTGGGGTCTGGTCTGTACTTTACCAAATTCTTCAGGTGACTCAGTGACATACTGAAGTTTAAAAACCACAGCTTTAAGAAAATACTGTTTAGGGCAGGCCTGATGGCTTAGCTGTTAAGTCCATGGCCTCCAGCAGGTATTGTCCACATACATCCCAAGGACCCAAGCTCATGACCCAGGGCGGCATGGGGGAGCAGCCAAGATGAATAACTAGGGAAAATCAATAAATGCCTCTTCCTCCTCTCTCTTTCCGCCTGCCTGCTCACCTTCATTCCTGCCTGTGCCCTTCCTGAAAAGAGAATACTATTTTGGTAAAAAAGAATCCTGATTTCAGTAATGATAAGTTTGAAAGGTAAATTGCTTAGAATTAAGACATAAAATAAGAATCAGATGCTAGGGTTCTGGTTCCTCTCCTGACCACTAGCCATTTGAGGAATAAGTCCACCTCTCTGGGTTTTATTATCTAAATGGTGTTGGGGGGAGCTTTGAGAAGAGGTTTGGTTTGATCAGTCAACCAGGGGTGAGCCCTCCCTCCCTGCAGAGGACTGTTATTTGTGGGCATGACAAGGGGACGCCTGCAAAGGGAGGGGATGCTGCCAGCATCTAGTGGGGATAGGACAGAGATGGTGCCACACCACCCAGAAGACACAGGCCAGCCCCCACAACAGTTTTCCATTCCCATGGCGTCGGCCAAGGCTGCAGAACCCGGGGCGGGTGAACTTAGAGGTATCTCCTGGCTCTTGGGATGTTAGAAACCAGCCAGACCTTGAACACATACGCAAGGAGGGAAGCCAGGCCTAAAAAACGTGAGCGGTATGATTCTGTTTGTATGAAATCTCTAGAATTGGCAAACCCTTTAAGGACTGGGTGCAGGAGACTGGAGGAAATGGGAGTGGAGAGTGGCTGCTAATGGGTGTGGGGTGACGACAATTAGGGGGCGATGCTGCAGGGCTGTGAGTGTGCTCACACCACCTAAGTGCACACTTTGAAAGGGTTATTTTATCATCTGTGAATTATATCCCGGTGAAGCCGCTAGGCGGGATGCGGGGCAGGAGATGGAATGAGAAGCCTAAATGGAAGTCTCCTCCATGAAAGCGTCGCCCGTGGTAGGAATTTTTCTTTCTGTTAGGAAACCACTGTTAGAACCTTTAGAGGAGGCAGCAATTTCCCACAGCTAACACCTTCCCGTCTTCAAAAGAAAATACATTTCCCAAGAATCGTCATGGCCTGCTTAGCTCTGAATTAGTCATTTTATGTTGGTGACCATAACTCCCTTTTTCCCCTTGGCAAAAAGCTTGACTGTTCTGGAAACCCCTAAGAGAAGCCTCGAGGAAAAAGACTTATTTTCGAAACTTTCTGCTGGAGGAGCCTCCACCCTGCCACCTGCGCGCTCCGCAGCCCCTGACGAGCTGTGGGTAAGGGAGGCTCTTTGCTGCCCACCAGCTCCCAGATCCTAGATGCTCTGAAGGCAGGAAGGCTCCCAATTTTGCCAACCATTTGAATTAAAAACAAAGTCATGTCGACATTGCAGAGACTTTCTCTCGTAGGATTGAGTCCCGTCTCTGTGCAAAGCAGGCGAAGCACGTTCCACGGTCTCAGGGTGTGTCGAGGGGCAGGTTTTAAGGGGAAATACCGGCAGGCAGGGTGCAGGAGAGGAGCCAAGGTGCCTGGTGGATCCAGGACCCGGGACCGGTGTGCTGGCCGAGGGTCTGGGCTGCCGTCCAGGGTTCTGCCTCCCTGGCTGCTCTGACTGGCGCTGCAGGATGAGAACCACCCTGTGAGATGGACAGATGCCTGGGCACCCGCAGGCTGGCTTTAGATACCAGGTGTTCGTGAGTGGTCACGGGTGCCGCTGCCGCGTACCTGGCACCGTCCCGCTGTGGGTGAGGGCAGCCGCCGACTGGGGTGCTGAGGCCAGATCCTCGGCTGCATCGCGTCCAGAGACAGTTCCTGCAGCCACGTTCGGCCTATTCCGTGCTCCGCCTGTGCCGGCACTGGCAGGGGCTGGAGGATGCGCAGCAGCCCCGGGAAGCCCCTGTGACTCTGGAGGGGTCCTTTGCTCTGTACTGAGAGGTCTGCAGTTCCTGATGGCGACATCTGAGCTTCACACCAGGGGACCTGTCTTCTGCGCAGAGACATGCTTTACTCTTTGTCATCGCAAGTTTCTGCATTTTAATGTTCAGATAGCATTGGCTAACTCACAGGGTTTTAATGCCGAATTCACTGCTGGCATTTAGATACTTAGATCGAGCAGGTTAGAACCCAGCCTCGGCCTTCCCGTGAGCGCGACAGGCGCCTGGCCCTGTAAGCAAGAGGGCCCCTCCAGGCCCTGCAGCCCCTAAGCCCCATTCCGTCCCAGACCGTGTCAATGAGTGTTAGCAGGTCCCTCAGGAGTTCCCGTTCACATGACCCTGTGATGGTATCTCCTCCTCCCTGAGTCCTGTAGCACGTGGGGTGAAAAATCGTGGAGTCTAGCTGTCAGGGCCCAGCTACCCTAATGATTAGCTTCACAACTGAACTTACATACCTTTACTGAACCTCGTTTTCATCTCCCCGCAACAGTGAGCATCGTAGCGCTGTTTCAAATGGCGTGGAATTCAAGTCAGATCACACAAGAAATCACGGTACCTCGGTGGCTGCACGTAGTCAGGATGAGTGATAATACGATGGGTGCATTTGTGCTCCAGCTGTTCTCACAAACCCATAGGCTGGGGTCTCTTACGTGCCTCACCCCCTGGGTCCTGGGAGTCCAAGGTCAAGGCAGAGCAGACTCCATGTCTGCTGAGAGCTCTCGGCCCAGCTTGCAAACAGCCATGTGATGCTCACCTTTTTGTGTAAGGACTCTCGAGGATCCCAGCATGGGGGCCCCCATCATGACATCAGATAACCCTAACTACCTCCCCAAAACCCTCTCTGCACATCTAATACCTTTACACTGGGGATCGGGGCTTTCTCATAGGAATTTGGAGGAACAGAAATATTTAAGCCATCAAAGGAACATTATAATTAGGTCGTAGAGATGGGTTAGGGCTGGCGTCGAGTGCCCAAACATGGAAGGAGGAGTCTTCTTTGGAAATCAGATCACAAATTATGCATTCCGGGGCAGGGCCTGCCTCTGCCTGGGGTCACATATATAGCAGTTTTGTGATTTAACTTTCTCCTGCACTAAAACGAAGACAGCCAATCTAGGAAAAGTCCAGCCAGAAGAATTCAAGGTTCATGGGGCGGGGAGGGCATGCTTAGTGTCATTACTTAACTTTCTGTACCTCTGGTTTTGCTGTGTCAAAGCATCGTTTCTACAGAAGAATGGTATCCGCTACCCTGCCCACAGAGAGATCTTTATTTGTAAACTGTCCCTTTCTAGCTGGGGCAGGAAGGGACAAGTGGAGAATTGTGTTGGAGGAATCTGGGAAGGATGAGTCTAGAGTTTTTGCAGTTGATCACTCCATTACTCATCTGTCTATCCGTTCTTACACCCACGGACCTATTTCCTTATCTTTTTCAGAGTTATCTTCTGACATCAGCACATTTCACCTCTGAACATCCCAGTTTGCCCATCACTGACTGGAGTTCAATATTTGTTCCCAGGTCATTTTTTTTTAGGTAGAAATGTATGTAAAATGAGACATGCAAATCTTAACAGTACCTTGCAGTGAATTCTGAGAGATGCATGTGCCCATGTACCCCAAACACCTGTGAAGACATCAGACATAACTCATGTTCCAGGAAGTTCCTTCCTCTCCCCTTCCAGTCAAACCTGGCTTTTTCCAGAGGCAACTTGTTTTTTGATATTTTCTCAATAGATTAGTTTGCCCCTCTAAAAGTGTCATATCCATGGGATCATCCAGTATGGATAGAAGAATTCTTTCATTCATAGTAATATTTTGAGACTCGTGTAGTTACATGGATCAATAATTCCTTCTAATTGCCCAGGGGTTTTTCCACGATTTCTCTCTTTTCCTTCTGATGGACACCTAAGGTATTTCCAAGTCTTTGGCTCACATGAATATGTTTGTGCAGACACACACTTTTATTGAGCTCTGGTCAACACATGTGGGTACAAGTTGGGGGTCCTCAGCTAGATACGTGCTTACATTGGGAAGAAATCGCCAGGCTTCTCAGCAGCAGAGTCTGAGCATCCCCTTGCTCCTATTCTTGCCAACACATGATGCTTTAGCTTTCCCACTGCAGCCATGCTAGTGGGTGCAGTCGTCCGTCGTGAGCAAACTGCCGGCCAGTGCAGGCCTGGACACCAGGTGCCCACTCGACTCTGTCCAGGACAAGTGCTACGTGGGTTCTCACTGCTTGTTAACAAGGGAGGGGGAGTCGGGAGCAGAAAGGCCTCCCACCGCCACCAAATCCTAGAGATTTGGGACTTAAGGTAAGCTGCTCACTGGGCACTTGCTAAGTGGTCAGAGAAGCACTGTGTCCTCAGTCCCAGCCAGGGGAGCCCAGGAGGTGCCCAGCATCGCGCCACATCATCCCCTTGAACCAAGAGCACATCGGTGTCAGCATCTCTCTGGCTGGCACACGTCATGGTTGCCTTTGCAATATCGGGTGAAGAGATATGAAACCCCAAGTCTCCTTTAACTCGCAGTAGCCATTGCTACAACGTAGGAGGAAATGAAAACGCCACATCAGATGAGAATCACGCAGCTGTGTTGCATTGTGCTCTCACGGAGTCCTCCCTCAGCTCTGCCAGCACTCTTGTCTTTTTGCAAACTAACTTCCTAAGAACACGCGGCTTACAACCAGACATCCCGATGTCCCCTAGGGCTCCTGGGGGACCTGCCGGCCAGGGGAGGGCGCTGTGTGCCCGGCCACGGGCTCCGCTGACCTGCAGCCCAGGCTGGGACGACGCCCACCGGGCACCAGCATGGACACGCACTCCCTTCACACTCCGTCACGTCATTAGTCCGCTCTCAGGCAGCCCTAACAAAGTACCACTGACTGGGCGGTGGGAACCACGGAAATGTATTTTGTCGCAGTTGCCAGGATTGGAAAACTAAGATGAATGCCACATCAAGTTGGTTTCTGGGGGGAACAGTCTCCCCAGAAGTGCTCGGATAGACATTTTTAAGATGTTCAGAGGGGGTTTTGTCCAGTACATGTCACCTTGGTCTGTGGAGTTAAAGGTTAACTGGGGTCCAGCCGGCCTCCAGAGAAGCTTTTCCCCTCCCCACAGATCCTGAGTCATCTCCAGGAACGAGCTTCCATCAGAGAGACGTGTCCTGAGGTAGGACTAACTCTAAAGTCAGGGTTTTGTCATATGAGGTCACCCCCTCATGTGAGGACCTCTCCTCTCTCCTTGATGCCCTGCCCCCTCCCTTTCTTAGCTCAGAATAGAGTCCTCATCTGACCCATTGACCTCAGAATTTTGCATGCAAATTCTCCATACATGTGCCATTCCATTGGGCCCTTTCCTCCTACTCATCTGTCTATGTGAATTTGTTTGCTCAATGAACCAGAGAAGAGCACTAAGGCCTGGGGTGGTCACCCCTCCACTGTGAGGCCTCTCTTGCTGAACTGCAGGCGGCCGCCTTCTTGCTGTCATGTGGCCTTTGCTCTGAGCACACGGGGTTGAGGGGGAGTGCCCTGGCTGCTGTCCCTCTTCCCATGAGGAAAGAGTCCTGTCACATTAGAACCTTCCCTATGACCTCAGTTAACAGCACTCACCCCTTAAAAGCCCATCTCCAAGTACCGTCATGGGGGTTGGGGCTTCAACATAGGAATTTGGGAGGGGGCTCAATTCAGTCCATCTTGGTACAGTATTCTCCAAAGCATGGCACTGAAGTGGGGGAACACAGGCTCCCCAGGAAAATCACTGGGCCCCATGCTGAGCCTGAGTCACCATCGCACCAGTCTGGTGCTGCTGACGAGGTCCCTCATGGGTCATGCAGCCCCTTGTTTTATTCCAAGGATCTGCCCCCTTCCTAGAAACAAATAGATGTCATAAAGGGCTTCAGAAGCCCCCGGGGCTTATCACTCATTTCCTCAGGACACCCAAGGCTGCTGACACTTTCAGAATGACGAGATTCTCACAACAAGGGGGTCAACCTTAAGGGGGCCTATGGCAACTCCTCCACACAGGAGGGGCTGACCTAATTTGAGGGCCATTTCTATGGCTGCTGGACCTCATTTCTATCTTGCAGAGGGACCCAGAGAGAGGCAAGGCTGCAGCAGAGAGGGTGGTCAGGAGGCTCTGGCTGTAGGTTTAGGAGAAAACTCAAGGCAGTCTGAGGACAGAGTAAACTAGTCCCCTGACACCCTCAGTGTCTCCTGCTGTCCCTCTGTCAGGGCAGGAAGGAGGAGTGAGGACAAGGTCCACTGTATGGGAAAGGAGCCACCATCTGGATCCTGGGACTGACCATGAAATAAGAGAGAGGCCCAGGAAGAGATGGGCGAGGGAGTGGACAAGAGCACTCGGTGGCCGGTGCACTGCCTGCGGCTCAAGCCTTCGCCCCATGTTCACCAGCGACGCACACATGGCCTGCCCTGCCCAGCAACCTGCCCCTTGCAGCAAACACTCAGGATCTGTCTGTACCGTGTGTCCTGCAGTGATCAGGGAGGAGGGAAGTTTGGCCTCGTACACACAGGTGTGTGAGTCACCGTCAGTGTCACCACCCGGCAGCACAAGCAAGTGACTGCCAAGTGTCCCACCAGCAGGAGAGCCGTCCTGCTCTCCTCAGGGATGTCGGGCTGGGCCAGCCACAAGCAGGGCATTCGAACTCACGGGCCGAGCTGGCGTGTGGAGCTGCAGCTCCAGACCATTTGGTCACCTCTGCCCTGGCATTTAGGGAGCTGCCCCTGGGCCCTACTGTTCAGACTTTTCCAAAAGTGCTGCCCTGTCCCCAGAGGTCTGCCTTCATATTTGGTTTTGGGGGAAGCTGAGGTGACAGTGGCTTGAGAAAGGTCCCCTTTGTCCAAGTTGAGTCTGTGTCTGGGATGTTTGCCTTTTCACCATTTCCCCCTAATTCACAGAGGCTTTCACTGTCCCAGGTAAAACGTTCCTACGGGGATCTGAGGTTAGCTCTCACGTGGCACTTACTCTGAGCCAGCACTGAACCTGTGTTCATGAATGTCCTCTTTATAACAGCATGTACGGCAGGGGCTATTACTGCCATCCCCGCTGGGAGGTGAAAACCAGGCTCCGTGAGCTTAATACCCCGGCTAAGGGTCATTGGTGGTGGGGCAGATAACGCTGGGCAGCCTGGGTGAAAGGTCCACACAGCGCCGACCATGCCCTCCCGGAAGCATCTTGCCTCCAGAGATCTGATATCAAAATAGCTCATGGCCCGGAATGGCCCAGATAACGCCTCAGTGGGACAGAGGCCAGTGTGTGAACGGGGCCCACAGCTGGGAGCCTGCTCGTGGAGAAGCCAAGAGGAACGCTTGATGATGGATGTGGGAAGGAGCCACAAAAAGGGTCTGAGTCTGGAAAGGAAGGAGAAAGTTTTCCAAATCTGCTGAAAGCATTGTTTCTTCTTAACGAAACTCCTGACATTCCCAGGGCTGTTAAAAAGGTCAGGAACAATGTGTCATTGTCCAGCAGGGCAAAGTAACCCAGGGAGAACTCAGTACTTCCACATGACGCAGGCGATCGTCTGCAGGGCCTGGCCCTGGGTCTCTGCAGAAACAGCCCCGTGGGAAGTGGTCCATTGCTTCAGGTCCCTGTCCCTAAGTCAGCACCTCTTTGTGCAGCTAGCTCGTCCCCCACTTCCAATGTGGGTGTCCACACATGCTCGCTGGTCTTCCCATTCCCCTCTGACACCTCGCCCCCAGAGGCAGCATCAAAGCTCTCACTGCACAGGGCAAGGGACCCTTAGCCGGAACCAGCCGCATGGCATCTCATCACCCCTGTGGGCACGGCGGGCAGTCATCACAGATGGAATCTCAGCAGAACCTGTGTATCTCCTACCCCAACAGTGCTGGTCTCCCCACTTTCCCTTTTAGACTGCACACACTTCTGTCCATTGTCGGGGAGTCTTCCGCAGGCACATGCGAGCGCCTTCCAGCTAAAGGAGAGACAAAGCAATGGCCGTCTGGAGAGGGTGTCCCTCTGCCTGCTTCTGGAACACACATAGCACTGGGAGGTCCCTACCACTCCCTCGTTCTCTCTCAACCCCGAGTCCTTGTCCCCTGATGCTTCTATCACCACGTTAAAAATGCTGTTGCAGCACCCTGGTGGAGCAGCAATTGGGTCAATCGCCCCTGAAGGAGCAAGCCGCATACCCCGGGGCTCATGTCCTGGGCTCAGGAGTGACACAACCAGTGTGAACAACTAAATAAAAATAAAATACAGATATTTCTTCCTCTTCTCTCTTCCTGCCTGCCTGCACCTTTCTTTTTTTAAAAAAATGCTCTGTCTAGGGCAACAGAATAAAATATCTGCTGCTAAAACCCAGAGTAGATGTCCAGCCACACCGTCCGTGAACTTGCACAGCACTTGACAGCGGTGGACGGGCAAGACTGAGCAGGTCTTCTCCGGATCGTGCAGCATCCTCCTCAGTCCTCTCCTGCCCGATCCTGACTCTGCTTCCCACCAAGCCGTTTCAACAAAGACGTGTCCCGTAGGCTTCTGTCCTCTGCCTCCTCATCTCCTGTGACGCCTCCCTTTCCACGGTGTCAGTGACCTCCTGGATACAGAGGACGCCGGCTGAGGATTCTCACTGGACAGTCCACCCGGTGTATGTCCTGAGTTGCGGACCAGGTCGTTTGTCACATGACACCAAACCCCAAACCGGAAGTGTTTTCCTTGTCCTGGCTGCTCCCTCTTGACTGGCCGCCTCTTTCCTGCACGACGGTCCTGCGCATGCGCTGGGGGTGTCACGAGCCCTTTCAGAACCTGGGCGGTGTCTTCCTGATGGACCTCCGCCGGCCCTTCCCTGTTCCCTCTGCCCACCGGGCTGCCCGCCTCTCCACTGACCCCCAGCTCAGCTTTCCACACCACTGCCCACGTCGTGAGGTCTCAGTCCCCATCGCACTGCGATCTGGCCTGCCTTTCTCTCCTGCCTCATCTTTCCCCCCTCGTCTGTCGGATCGCCTGTCTCCAGTCAAAGGGAACCTGTATTTCCACCCAAGCAGCCTACTGTAACTTCCCTCCCCTTTTCCTGGGGCGTTTCATCAGCAACCTAGCCAGTGCCTTGACAGCTGCAGAGGAAAAAGCAATGAAATTATATATGTCATAAATTTTAAATACAAGATTAATTATGATTATCAAAGAAACCACATTATGTTCTTAATAATCATTACAATTTTAACATTATGTAGGCATTGCAAAGACCAGATGGTATGGGGCTTTCTTTTCAGCTAAGATTCAGTTATCAGGGTAGAATTAATATCAGTTAATGTATGTTGATATAATCTGTGGGCTTCATTTTTAGGTTTTCAGTGTACATCGTTTCCAGCATGTGAGCCTTCCGTTCTGAAGTCATGAAGGCACGTTGATGGCTCCATCCAGGTGACCTGAGTGTAAAACTTAGTAACTGAAATAGAACATTAGTGTGCTATCTAGAATGCTGATATTAACATGAATAGTGGACGGATCGCCAGCATAGATCTGAATGTCCTGAATCTGAAAATGGGATGATCTATCTTGAAAATGAAGTTATTCATCAGAATAACGACTCCCTGAAAATTGGATTTTATTAAGCTGACATGGAACCATGACTTGTTTGCACATCTCACAATAGCGTCCCCCTCATAAACCTATTGCAACAAGGACAACAGAGGGCTTTTCATGCCAAACCAGCATCATGGTTAAAGTCACAGGAAGCAAAATGGCATCATCGCCACCAAGGATGTCTGTGTGCTGTGTGTGCCGCCGTGGTGTAAATGCGTAGAGACGACAGGAGCTCCAAGAAGCTTCGTGCAGACTGAGTGGCAGACAAGCTGGGGGAAGTGCAATGTGGTCTCGGGAGGGCCTCTCCCAATGGCATCCTGTGCGGAAAAGCTATTACTTGGGTCCGTGTGTACCCACACATACTTGGCTTTGGGATGGTGAGGCATCGTCGGAGTAAGCGTCACATACAGTAGCTCTCAGGTGCGTCGTGCACGTCTGAGGGACAGACGTGTCCAGTCCTCTCCTGTCTGATCCCGATTCTGTTCGCAGCCAAGCCTAGTGTCCTGTAGGGTCTATCCTCTGCCTCCTCATCTCCTGTGAATGCTCCCCTTTCCACGGTGTCGGAATTCCTGGAAGCAGGACACCAACTGAGGGTTCCAAGTGGGGATTGCACCTGCTGTGTGTCCTGAACTATGGACCACCTCTCCTGTCACAGGGACACCTTTCAGCGGGAACGGACGGCATCCTTGGCGCTCAGCCGCTGTGGGCAGTAAGAGCCGCACCAAACGCTCTGGTCCGTGGTCATTTCAGCAGTCCCTGCCCCACCTCGGATAAGCCCTAAGGAGATAAAAAGAAGGGATAAGAATAAGAGGAGTCACCTAGGGGTGAGAAGTGACTGAGGGTGCAGGTCCTCTGTCCCTGAGTCAGAGATGTTCTCACGGGGGAACATCAAAGAAGAAGACCCTGCTTGGTCGAGCTGACTAAGCTGTAAAATATTGTTTCCTTTATAAACTTTTCGTTTGCATCCAAACGCCCTTTATATGATCTGAGGATGCCAGCACTGAAGAAGTGGTGCCCAAACACAGAACTCACCCCTTACCCAAACTGTGCCACGATGAGTGCTAAAGGAATTAATGGCTCATCAGCATCAGCTGATCTGAACTCCCAAATATAATTGCAAAATGTGGGAAACATAAGCTTATTGCCCGCAGTCCCTAAAGCTGCTGTGGGAGGGGTGCTCAGATCAAGCATGCACGTGACTGCCGACAGGCTGCGTCCATCCTGCTGAGTGAGGTTCCGCCCGGGCACTGTGTCCACACGCCCTCCTGCACCCGCAGGACATAACGAATGCGGTCTGTGGACCCCTCACCCCAGCGCACCATCTGGCTGCTTGCGGTCATCGAAGCTGGGGAGGTAAAACCTCCTGTGCCACAAACTGTAAACATGAGATTAATTACAATTTTCAAAGGTAATTTGGACATTGAAGGAATAATCAGAAACTCAATGTCCAGGCCTGCGTCAACAGCGTCCCCCTTTCCAGGCCACAGTCAGAGTCCCCCAAGTCCTTCAACAAACCCGCTGAGGCTCTGTCTCCATCAATGACCCTGGCTGAGATGAAGGGGCCCAGGACTGGGTGGGGCACCAACCTGTTGTCTTCGGGGTTCCTTGAAAATCACCTCCCTCTGGTTGTGGGGCTCTGAAAGCACACGTTTCTTTCCTAGGTGGGGTGTGTAGGCTGCGGTTCACAAGTCTGGAAATGCCTCATGTAGGACTCCCCCGCTCACCCAGCAGCCGGGCGGTGCCGCGGTGGCCCCCGTCACACACAGAGCACGGCTGCAGGGAACTAATGTTCGCGTGTTCAGGCAGGAACCTCGGTTCCACTGCATGGAAACTATCTGCATAGAGAGCTCCACTTTCGAATTCTGTGTGTGCCACACACATCCTCAGGGGCCCTCCTGAACTGGTCAACGTGTTGACTCCTTGTCCAGTGTCCAGGGCAGTGCTGGGTACAAAGTAGGGGTCAACAAAGTCCCTGGCTCAGTGCTCAGAGAGCGAGCTGAACATGGGAGCGGTGCTCGGGCCGGGATGCAGAGCAGCCAGGGACACAGCGGGCAGCAGCGAGCACCCGTCTGCAGGCAGATGGGGAGCTGTTCACAGGCCCAGGATGTGCCCAGCAGGGCTGGAAGCAGGGAGGGGCCCAGCCTCTACCAGCGCCCCTGTCTGAGTGCTGGTGACTGGGGTACCCCCACCTCGTGCTCCCCACGCCTCCTCTGTGGGCCTCCCAGGCCCAACCTGCTGGTACTGTGGACAGTGCAGCCTGCAGGGGAGTGAGGAGGAGGGAAGAGGCAGACACCCCGGGAACACTGTCTGAATTACTAAGGAGCAAATAAGCCAGCATTCTGGAGGCTCCAGACCCCATCTGGAGACCTCTCACCTCCTGGCTGAGTGCCGGGGCGTCTTGGGTTGGCTGCTGGCCCGGGCAAACTGCTCATTAGCACAAGGCCTTCAGATGGGACCCAGGCGCTGTCAGGTCAAAGCCAGGGCTTTTGCTCTCAGAGGAGGAGCAGGGAGGTGTGCTGAGCGGGGAAATAACTAGCCTGCGCCCCTTGTCTCCTGCCCCCGACGCTGTTTTAAAGACAAGTTGAAGAGGAGATGGATTTGGGCCTCTATGTGGTGGAAGCCTTGGCTGATAAAATTTTCAGGTCACAGGAATGTGGAGGAGAAAGGCTCTATTTCAACACCTTTCGCCAACAAGCGCACATGAAAGGCTTAGGGGAAAACCTCCATCCTGCCCTGGAAACCTGGTGTGGGAGGCGTGCATTTGAAAGCTAATTGACTTAAAATCCAGCTGATATAAAATGTGTGTGCAATGAATCAGGTCTGAGGATCTAAGGTGAAACTTGGTGATGGTAGTCGTGTCATTGAAATTTGCAGAGTGGAGCGTAAATATTCACCCCAAAGAGAGCAGCGTGTGAGAGGTGCTGGGCTCGTTCGCTGGGGCCCTTCACTGAGTGTGTGCAGGCCAGTCTCCATGATGCCCTCTTCGGGCATCTTACAATTTCCTACTGCAGTCAAGCTGGACTTGCAAAGGATACAGACGAATTTAAATAGCAGCCATGCTGGCACGGGGTTTTGGCCCCTGCGCACAGATGTTTCACGAAGGTGCCAGGAGGACAAGGACTTCAGGCCCCACGCAGACAGCGGTGTGGAGAAGTCTGCTGGCCTGGCTGCCTTCAGGTGCCATGTAACAGGCGAGAACAGGGCTCCGGGCAGTTCTGCAGTCGCCGAGTAGGTGGGTGGGGTCTGTGGGGTGGTTGTGAGTGGTGCCCACTTGCCAGTTAGTAGAAGCACCTTCCGGAGTTTCACGGCTGGCATGGCCGTCCTGGTGTTTCCCTGTGAACACCGGTCCTGAACGTGCTGCGTCAGTGCTGGTGTCAGGTCTCCTGGGACAGCAGTGCTGGGGCGATGAGCCAGAAGCCAGGCCCTCCCATAGGCTGTCCTGCCACGCCACGCCACGTCGCCACCTCGTCCAGAAGGCAGACAACCCCACGTGTGCCGGCCACCTTCCACAGCCCCCAGGGAGCCCCGCGCTGCCTTCCTGGCCCAGACAGCAGGCCCGCAGTGCCCCCGTGAGCAGCCCAGAGCTGCCTTCAGTCGCTCCGTCCCGTGCGGGCAGCGCCACTTGCACGAGGGTCAAACCGTGGCCTGGGCCCTGAGTGGGACCAAGCCTTTGGGAGCCTTCTCTGGGGAGAGCGGCAGCTTCTCGGCTGGTCTTCCTTGGATGTGGGGAAATGGGGTGAGCACCTGGAACACCAGGAGGCATCCCTGCAAGCAGCCCTGGCTCTGTCCTGCCCTCTGCAGGAGGAAGTGGACAGTGTGACGTTTCCTGACCATGATGACACGGAGTGGAAGTCTTTTACAGCTGTTGTCACATGTGCTTTTATATAAATATATCGTCTACTGTGCTTCAGCCTATAAACATATAGAACTGAAAACGAGCGAGTAATCCCCACGACTTGTATGCACACGTGTGCGTAAACACATGTGCGTGCGGCTTGCACGATGGCGTTGGAGTGCCATCGCTTCTCCGCTGCCATGTGCCCAGCGCCAGTGACTAGAACAACCGCCACGGCACGTGCGCGACTGCACTCCGGGCTGACCACTGCTGTCTGGAAGTCCCGCTGGGACTGGACGGTCCCAGCTGCCTCCTTTTTGGTCTGGAGACTTCAGGCCCCATCCGGAGGCCTCTCACCTCCTGGCTGAGTGCTGGGGCATCTTGGGTTGGCCAGCCCAGCCCAGGCAAACTGCTCACTAGCTCAAGGTCTTCAAACAGGACCTGGACTCGGGCCGGTGCCAGCGTGCCCCTTGGCTGGCTGTGCCTCCCCGAGCCCACTCCAGCTGGGACAACCCCAGTGTGCAGCACTTGGGAAGACTTCTCTTGCGATCCGTGGCTGACATTACGTTGGTCAAAGCAAGCTGGAAAATCGTCATTTTGACCCTCAGTCCAGGGTCAGTGTGGGGCCCAGGGTGTGGTGATTAGGAATTGGAGTGATCAGGGCTCATTAGGCTGACCCCTCTCACTGAGTGACAAGCATATCACCCCTGTGGTAGTGTCTGCTGCCCTTCTCTGAATCCCCCTTTCTCCCCCTGCCCTTCTTCTTTAGCCGGGAGTCTCAGGGAGCTGCTCAGCTGGGTGAGGGACACACAAAGAAGGGGAGAAGGCTGGTCTTCACCCTCAGGGTGCTGATGAGAGTGGATGAGGGTCCTACAAGAGAAATGTTAAATAATTAAGGCAGCTGCTCGGCTGTCACCAGAGCAATGAACTGTCCCCACTCCCAATGAACCATTCCAGCCACCAGCAGTGTTGGGAGCTCAGGCATTAAGTCTGCGGCTCCAGCATAGTCCACGTAAAGCCCAAGGGCCCAGGTTCACTACCTGGGGTGGGTTGGGGGCAGGGAACAACCAGAATGAACAACTAAATGAATAAATAGATGCTTCCTCCTCTCTATTCCTGTCTCCCTGCTGCCTCCTTCCTGCCAGCTTCCTTCCTCTTATCTGGTCCAGCAATGATCCCAGGATTTCCTCTGGGGTTTCAAAAGTGAGCAAGTCAGATTCCCAGTTAGCAGGTTCACAGTTCACCCATTCACTCCTCTCCAGGGAGAATAACAACAGCGTCAGAGATAGGAATTCCAGAAAAAGCTTTCATCTGCCAGTGTGTGGCGCTGCCAGAACTCACAACACACAATTCACCATCACCATTCCCTTTTCCCACAGTTTATCAACACCTAGGGTTCTAGGTCCGCCTGCCGTCCCCAGGGGTCCCTGGGGGCATCCCAGGCTCAGCATTTGCGATTTGGTTGCATTGCTTGGACCCACTCTGACACCAGACACAGATGTTCATCCTCTGGGTCACGGCTGGGTGAGAGATGAGCTTGAGACCCACACTGGTCCCATGAGAGTCGATCTTGGAAATCAGTGGACACTGTTGGTGGGACTGGAGGGGGCAGCTGACACCCAAAGAGGCTGACCTGTGAGTACTGACCATGCCGAGCAGCAGAGGAGTATGGAGTTTCCCGAAGTCATTGTCACTGCTGGGAGCAAGCTCACAGCTCCCTATATGATGCCTCCTGTTGAATCCATTCATCAAAGTGGCCAGTTCTCAAGGGCTCATTGTCTTAAGACGTCTGAATTTAACCAAATTAGGTTCAATGAGATACATTTAGCTACTGATTACCTGGAATGATAGCATTCTAGAAATGTAATTTAAATCGCAGGTTCGTTTTATCAACTCTTCAGAAATACTTCCAACCCCCTTAAGAAGCAGAAAAACATGGCGCGCCCTGGTGGTTGGTCTCGCTGGCACAGTCCACGTGCTTCCCAGGAACCTGGGCTTCCATCCCCAGGCTAGGGGGCACATCCAGCATGAACAACTAATTTTTTGTAAGTGATAACATGCTTCTTGCTCTTCTTTTCCTGTCTGTCCGCCTGCTCGCCTTCATTCCTGCCTGCACCTTTACAGTAAACCCAGAATTTAAAACCAGTCCTGTAACGACACAAAAGCTAGATATAAGCGAGAGCTAACACCGCAGTTGTTAAGTGTCTTCCTTGCCTCTAATTCATGTTCGCCTTTCTTCTGGAGTGTTTAATGTTCAAAGGCGTAGAGAATCAGGGGCCATCTGCTGAGGCTGCAGGAATACCTGTTGGTGAAGGTCACTGTCTTCTGGGCCGGCTCCTCCAGGAGGCACAGGGTCTCCAACTGGTGGTGCGGACTTTGGAAAATAGCTACATTGTGTCCACTTACGAGCATGTATTCAACATATTGCTTCTGGCTTATCTATTTTTTTAAGATCTTGTTTGTTCATTTTACATGAAAATGATCCTTGTTTTGAGTGGCTAGAGTGCATTCTGATGGAAGCCGACTTTTTAGTTGCCAGTGCTAAGTAATGCTGGGTCTCTTTCAATTAGATCTAAAGACATTTGTCAACTGAGTTCACTAAGGCACCATACTTTTACTCCTATTGACCCTCCTCCAAGGGGCCCTCCTCGGTCACTCAGTCTAAAGAAGCGCCCACCATCATGTCACACTAATTTCTACATCATACATATAATTCTAAAGATAATTTTGTCATGGATGTTTCACTGTGTAGACCGGCTGCCCACCTCCCACTTATAATGCAGCCTCCGAAAGAACAAAACCCTGTCTACTCAATACACAGCTGTCCCCAAATTCTATCCAGGGCTTAACATAAAAAGTGCTCCATCAACATTTGTTGGATGAACCAACAATTTCCCATCTAATCACGTTGACCTTTAAGCCTGAGGAGGCTTGGAGTGCCGAGGGCATCGACTTTTCTATGCGCTCATTGTTTTAGCTACGCCTGCGAGAGGACTGTGTAAAGCTAGGTTATTTCCAATATCTAGGATCTTGTATTTCAAAGTAAGATTGGTAAGGTGACCTGTCCCACTAAAAATCAAGCCCAGAATTGGGACATGTAATTATTCATGATACCAAACCTGGAAGCAACCTCCTCAAACAAGTTGGGTGGATGGACAGCTGGCAGTCATTCTCCAGGGACGCTGCCTGGTACCACAAGGAGAAAATTCTTCACCCAAGTACCAGTGTGGGCAAGTCTCAGAGATAACATGCGACAGGAAGAGCTCGAATGCAAGCGACTGCACACCACAAGATGCCACCAGTGTGAGATTCAGGCACAGAGGATGGAAATCATGTGGGGAGCTGTGCCTCTTTTCGCTTGTGATGGTGGTTATGCCGCCGTGTACAATAACCAAGATTCACGACACTTTATGCTTAAAATTATTGGCCTTTATTGGACGTGAATACTCAGGAAACATACAGACACACACACACACACACACAAGCACGCTCGCACTTTTCTTTGGAGTCAGAAGCCCTGTTGTGAAGAGAAAGGATTTGGGAGTCAGGCATTTTCTCAGGTACGCCCTTCCTCCAGCAGGACCTTGGAGAACCGACTCTCCCCCTCTGCTTTCCTACCACAGTGCAGAAGTGGTTTGTCAGCTGCCAAGGTTGAGTCAAGTAGCCGTTTGACACCGATCGAAGGTGGGTGGCGGACAGGGGCCGCAGTGTGGGATGCCGAGGCTGGGAAGGGCTCCCTGCCCCGATATGTCATGGCTCCTGCCACGGCGCTGATGAACAGTGGCAGAGGGAGAGGATGATGCCATTCGTCAACTTGTTCTCGCAGGTGATTTTATGGCCAGTTCAAAGATCGAAAAGTTCCATCCTGCTTTCCTGCAACATTGCCCTTCTTCTGTATCCCCAAATAAGTCACTATTTTTATCCTGAGTCAGAGGTTGCCAATAGGAAGTCCTTGGCTCAGGTGCCATCAATAGACACCCTGACTCAGGGCTACTATTTTCAAATTGGAAATTGTTGCATTGAAATTTGCATGAAAACAGCATTTAGAGCTCGTCTTAGAAATGGAACATCTGGCCTCACTGAGCCCTTTTAACAAAAAACAGTCAGATGGTCCAACTAACCTGTTCTGTGACCTGAGAGGGACTGCTAGTCACACCCTGCACCTGTGGCTACGTCAGGCCCCCTCCGCAGGCACTTGGGTTTGTGACCCCTGATCAAACGAAACATTTTAGAAAAGAGTTTAGAAAGCCATACCTGAAACAGAAAGAAGTTATACTGTGTTTGCTCAGTGCAGCACACACTGGCTGAAAATCAGACTCCGACCATGCAGACCTGTTGTTCCACAACATCCAGTGGGTGACCCTGCCGTAGTGTCCTCAGGAAGCCAGTACACCCCCTTTATTCTCTTTGAACACGGCCTTTCCTGGGCGAAGGCCATCACCTCTGTGAAGGCTTGTGCACGGTCCAGTGGCTCACTGTGCACGTTGACATGTGGGGCTGAGGTAACCGTCCTAGACTCACCCGCAGACACCCCCACCAGGTGCCAGCCTGCCCGTCCTGCTGGCCATTCCTCTCTGTGTTAATTTCCTCCCCCATCCAACCACTTTCCCCTGAGACCGCGGAGCAGGACACCAGCAATGACCTTCCGCCTTTGTCCCACAACCCAGGAGGACAAGACAGTGCCCCTTGTTTTAACGTGAAACAAGATATCAGGGCAGGACTCTGATCGTCCCACTGGGGTGGGTCTCCCCCTTGGTCAGACGTGTGGCAGCTCTGGAATGAGATCTAATCCAGAAGAAGGACATTCACAGACTTGGACATGGCAAGAATCGTCGTGGTCTTTGCTTAAGCGCCAGCCCCTCTAACAAGTGGCAACTCTGGGCCTCATCACCCGGGTGTCGCCTGGATCAGCTTGTTGCTATGACAACCTTCTTCCAGTCTTCTGGTGCCCACAGTCATCCTTGTGGTTGGGGACATACCGCGGTGTGATCGTGCAGGTGCAGGTCTGGGGTTAACGGCCTAGGCTTGTATTTGGACTCCAGTGAGTACCTGCTGCTAAAATTAGACCAGGCACCCCCTCGGAGCTTCAGATTTTTAACCACTAAATGGGAGGAATACTACAAATTCTCTCATTCATTGGTCTAGCGGCGTCTGTGAGTGAATGTGGGTAAGGGCCTTGGAACAACGCTTAGCAAAGAATAGGACTTTAAGTCATTTCCACACGTCTGTCTGGTCAAAGAAAGAAATATCTAAGTGCTGAAGATACTGGCATGAGGGGGAAGAAGAGGCTCTCCTAAGCCACAGATGCTCCCAAGAGACAATAAATCACGTGTCCCACCTGTGTGTCTGCAACAGTGTCCTCAGAAACCATGGACAGAGTCCAGAGTCCAGTGTCAGGTGTAACTGCATTGTCAATAATTTGGGTTTTCAGAATTCTTGCCTTTGTAAATGATAAAAACCAGCATAAACACAGACACACAGGCACACACACACACACATTCACACTACTGTGTTTTTCCTAGCTTCAGAGGCAGGTGAGCTTCAGGTGTTGCTGGGTCCTGGGGCTCAGGGACCTGTCTCTCTGCATCTCCTGGCTCTGCTTCCCCAGCCACCAGCCCGTTCTCAGGTGGCCTCTCCCAGGAGGAGGTAAAGGCAGTCTCCAGCAGCTCCCAGTCTGCATGTGCTCAGTCGAACGTCAGCTGATACGCTGTGGTTCTAGTAGGTTCTAATAACAATATCTGAGGGTCTAGGTGTGCAGCAGGCTAGACAGACCGCCAAGGTTCGTGCGGTCACACGCTGGGACGTTCACACACGACAAAATGACCTAACGGCACATTTCTCAGAACATCGCTCCATCGTAAGTGACATGGGACTCTACCACCACAAACTCCATCAACTGACCTGGATATAACTTATAATAAGTATATTATATGTCATATATATTTGTAACAGATACATGTATATTTTTCTATTTTGCAAACACACTAAAAGAAAAACTTTATTTCTGTCTAGAACAATTGACTACAGCAGTTTTCCTTTCCTTTTAAGAGGCGTTTCACATTCCTTATTGTAAATAAAAACAGCAGTGAATTGTAGGATAAAATTATAATTTCACTCTGGTAAACAGAGGCCAGTTGCTTTGTGCTGATGAATCTCCGCTGTCTTGACCTCAACACTAGGATGGCTAAGTTTGAAATCATTCGGGTGAGGCTAGCTAAAATCTCACGATTTGTCCACCACAAAAGTTTGGAAATCTTAAGAAAATATTTGCTTTTAATTCTGGCTTTTTCATTTAAATTTTCTGTGGGCAAAGATTGTATGCTCTCAGCAGGAATTTAATTATTGAAGTGAGTTATTGGGGTCTAACGGCACCACAAAAATTCAGAAAATTCAAGTTGGATGGTAGACAGTCACCATCAGTGATTCCTGACAATTTCTTGTTCATGATTTATTCAACGTATTTTCAGTATGGATTCCGATGCTTGGTGAAGACAGGAAAATTTCGTG
Source organism: Solenodon paradoxus (assembly GCA_004363575.1). Classification (NCBI taxonomy): domain Eukaryota; kingdom Metazoa; phylum Chordata; class Mammalia; order Eulipotyphla; family Solenodontidae; genus Solenodon; species Solenodon paradoxus. The sequence goes on along the minus strand of RJWH01004063.1, from coordinate 97,530 downwards.
AAAGTTCTTGTTTGCAGGTGTGTGTTTGCTCTGACAATAGACACCTTTAGACTCCAAATCAGGAAAAGGTGCTGGAATCTGAAACTCCTCTTTTATGTTCACGATCATACGTATGTGTTTATTTATGCTTTCATGCCTGTGACCCACATGACATTACCCATATGTATCCACATGTAAAAGATGGGATGTTTTTAGGTTTCTCACTAGTACTTTCTGTTATCTGTGTGCCATGATCTTACACACAGTCAGTCAGTCAGATGGAGAAAGACAGACACCAGCTGATTTGATTCCAGTGGGGACTATAAAGAAGCAAAGCAAATAAACACGGAAAACAGAAACACTCATGGAACCTGACCACAGAGTGGCAGTTGCCAGAGCAGAAGGAGGCTGGGAGTGTGTGGGATGGCGATCACTTGTAAGGAATTTGGTAGAAACTAGTGTTTTGATGGTGATCATAATGTAATGTGTTGATTTATAAAACTGTACACCTGAAACTCATGCAACATTATAAACCAGTGTTACTTAGAGGTGGGTTAGCAGGGAGGAAACAGGGCACAAGTGGCCAGCACACTGAGCCACCCTTGTTCTCACTCCATGTCAACCTGTCATCTTCATTCAGAAACTCAGGTGCACCAATGAACAAAAAATCTTTTTTTTCTGGCAGACTTGGTGCCTTGTTTCTTGGCTGGAGATGATGTGTATGTGACTTCTGCTTCCAACCTGCCCCAAAATCTAGGGTAAAAGAGAGAGAAGTGTTTCAAAATCCCCAAAGTTACAAATGCCTGGAGAATGGGTTGCTTGCAAATTCATGGATGACCAATTTTCTTGCGCATTTGGCTTATTTGCTTTCATTTGTATAGGAGTAAGGACCCAAAGGTGACTTTGGGGGAACTCTCTGGAGCTGCCGGAAGCCATGGATGCTGGCCAGGTCTCCCCACACCCGACCGTCGCTGGCCGCTCTGTAGTGAAGTCAGTCTCAGCTGCTCCTGGCATTGGGATTAGGTCCCAGCCATGCATTTGGCACAGAGTCAGAACGTTTGTGTGTTTGTGTTCCAAAATGCGCACTAGTCTTTCTTTACAAAGTCCTCAGGTGAGGAGAGAAAGGAAGTGCTCTCGGGAAGTGAGTGGATGGAAACACCAAAAATGTAATCCACGGAGTGTGCACTGGTGCATTGAGAGCACGGAGCTGGGAAGGCCTTGAAGCAAACACGCTCTTCCGTTCCAGGTGTCCCTCCCTCAGCACAGTGGATGGTGGGTCTGCCAGTCCCTACACCGATGTCTTCCCCCTAAAGGTTTCTCCAAGCCATCAGGTTATCCAGATTGTACACTTTTCCCTTAGACATCATCCCATTCAAGCATCACACACCTCAAAGCACTGCTGAGGTGCCAGCATTTCATGTTCCCGCGTCTTGAATTCCAATGACAAATTTGTTAAAAATAACGACATACCCTTTCATGTAGAACAGGGCCCTCATTTGTAAAGACCTGCTGCTAATAAGGAAAAGAAAAGCTCTTTGTTAATTTAAAATGCGAGCGTTCCAAATATAGAGAAGACCATCCACTTTAGCTCATTTTATCAGACTCCAGAAAAATGTATCAAAGTCGGAGCCTGTGTTAATTCAGGGAATACTAATTCAACACCTAATACAAATTCCTGCCAAATGTGTGCATCTTGTCATGTAATTATTCCTGTACCATCCACCACCACCCAATGGTGTGGCAAGTTTTTATTCTTCAATTAGCCAAATCTGTTCCATGCATATGGGACGCAGCCTGAGTGGGTTCCTATCCCTGAGATGTTATCTGCACTCATTAAATGGAGCGAACGGAAACCCACAGTCACCGCCCCACTGCTGTGGACACATCTCAGGCTTCCCACTGAGCAGTCGGTGCCCCGGGCTCTGCTGGCGAGGGCAGGGGGCAGAGGAGGCAAGCAGGGTCCTGCTGGAGAGAGAGGACATGGAGAAAGAGATGCCTCCAGGTCACAAAACTAACCGGACCCTTGTCATTGTTTCTGAAATGTCCCTGAACGAAGAGTCCACAGATATGGAGGAAGATGTGGAGAACTGGGTTAAATAGTGAGATTTGTCTTTTGATGTCAGTAGATTTAAATTTTCTGTATGTCTTGCCTGAGCAAGTTTAAAAGCACATGCATTTCTTCTGACATGTGGAGGGAACTTTATTGGGACAACTTATAGGCAGAGGGCTGCTCTGACATGCAGTCCCAGGCTCCCATCCGCCACCCCAGAGAGGTGTGTGTAACTGGGGCTTGGCACACAACACCTGTCCCCCATTGACCTGTCCCTTTATACCTCATCAACCAGCAGAGAAACTGGGAGAGACAAAGACCATGTTGCCTGTGTTTCCAATAAACTCTGACCGGGGAGGGACCGTGTCACGACTCTGGGTGCTCTGGTCCCCACCCATCCTTGGTAAGGTCAGTACAGAAGCTAACTCGGCATCTAAACATTTATAGCAATTCAGCATCATCACAACCTGCAAACACATCACTATTGTGCCTCACAGACGCTTCCTTTCACACATGATTGCAAACGGTACAAGTCACTGTCGCAGAACGATGAAGACACCGAGCTAGGAGAAGTGTGTTCTCATGTTGAAATGACTCCGCCTCACTGAGCTGGTTTCTTCCTAGATTCTGAGAGCAGGAGGGGAGAGTCCAGGCCGAGTCCCCCCCGCTTCTCTGACCACGTGCTCTGCTAGGAGGACACAACTCCACAGGTGTGTTTAATAGCGGGTCCCAACTTCCAGCGGTCCCGGTGCTGCCTTCCTGGACAGCCCATCCACCGCGCTCAGACAGTGTGTGTCCGGGTGGCCGTGCTGTCTGAGCAGTGGGCACTCCTGCCTGTGACCCCCGAAACCTGGAGCATCCTCAGTAGACACAACAGCCCTCTCCCAGCTTTCTCAGAGAGGCCTTGACCCAAGGTGGCCGTTTCTTCTTGTCCGCCTCTCGGGGCCGGAGGCAGCTGCAGTCACTGAATTGACTCCTAGGTGAAGTTGCTGCAGAGAACTTGCCGCCTGCCAGCTCTGCTCCTGTCCCTTGTCTGTATATAACTGAGTCCCCTTGAGAGAGAGGAGACCATCCCTCTGGTGTCCCCTGAACACTGCGCATGCAGGAGGAGCCAGGTCCCTGGGCTCTGTGCGTTGGTGAGAGGTAGAGGTCTTGATCACATGGCTTCCAGAAAACACAAGTTGCCAAATTTAGATTAAGCCGGGGTCTCCCAAAGTCCTCATTCAGGTTGATGTTCAGAAATACAGGTTCCAGAGTCCGCTCCAGGCCTACCAGTCGGACGCAAGGCTGGTGGTCTGCGCTTTTAATGAGACCCCAGAGTGTCCTCACACACCCTAGAGGCTGGGGACTATGACTCTAAGCAGACAGGAGCCTGTGAACGCTAACCATCTCCCAGGATGTAGCAGTTACAACCATGTCTCCCCTCACAGGCCCTTTCCTTCCGTCTTCTCATGGCACACTGTTCCCAACCGAGGGTAAGGAAGGGAGTTAGTATCCCAACTTCACATGTTAGAATAAAATTGAAGTTGAGTGAGCTAAATCGACACCCTAATTCACACAGCTGGGCATGGTATGGAAGTCAGGTGCCACACCTGTGAAACGCAGGGTGGTGCCCGGGCCAGGCAAGAGCGCCCCCAGCAGACTCGCTGGGAATGCGGGTTCTCAGGCCTCCCCCGGCGGTGAGAGGATCACTTCGGTGGGAGGGCCCGGTCATCAGTGTCGCAGCGAGCTGGAAGCTTCTGATTAAGTGCGCCTGACATTCAATTTCCTTTTTAATCTCTGTATATCAATCTTTTTTTTTTTTTGACTTGGGACAGATCCATGGGGTAAAATAATTGAGTCAAAAGTATGGCTATTTCTACACATTCTTCACACGCTGTCAATTATTTTTGTTTTAAATGTTCGGAGTTCTTAGTTTAAGCATATGGGATTGCTTTTTGTGTAGGCTTCTTTTTAATCAAGGCAAAACACAACCGGCGCACATTTACCATTAGTGACGGCATGATATGGACCCGCTAGTCCAGAACATTCCATCAGCCCAGAGCCAGCCAGTCTCCCCCACCCACCTCCTCCCATCCCTGCAGACATTGCAGGGTCCGTGGCCGGACGGGATGCAGTGGCCTGTGCGGGGTACATCCCACGCCGAGTGCAGCTGAGGTGGGGGTGGAGCTGGGGGGGCGGGTGGCTGTGAGCTCACTCCCGCTGCAAGAGTCCTCTTACAGGCATTCAAAACACTGCCTTCGCTGCTTCCATCCTCTGTGTGTAGAGGAAAATTGGTGCCCATTTTCCATTTAACCACCATCTTTCCAATATGGCTTTGATTCTTCAACTTTTGAATATTAGAAACCTGAAATTTACCGAGAAGGATTTGGAAGCATCTACAAGCTACATTTTTAAGGAAAAAGCATAGAACATGGACTGCTGACTATTTTTTTTCTTTCTTTTTTTTTAAGAAATAAGGGAAAATGTCCTCACGTGCTCACAGAGCAGACTCTCTGGAAGGGTGCAGGGGAGACGGGGACTTTCGGGGGGTGGGCGGGGAGGACTGCTGCTTTTCCTGTTTGACTTTCAATCCAGGAACCGGTATCCACATCCCGTTTTTATGACAAAAAAATGATTAACAATTGAGAAGAGCCTTTCTAATGAGGTATTCAGGCTTTAAGCTAATCTGGAACATTCATGTGACATGATGAAGCTTTATGACTTCAAAAATCATTCCAAGTGATATGTGCTCATTGATAGAGGCATTATTCCCATTGGGATGGAGCCTGTGGTCAGATCATCTCTTGTGTTCTGGGTTCAAGTTCAGGAATGCAAGGTGCTGGCCGCCCTCTCCTAAGAGTCGTCATAGCAGTACTTCCCTCCTTGTGTTGTCATGAAGTTGAAAAAGATTGCAAAGTCCTTTCAATAAATCTGGGACATAGGGAATACTGTATAAATGTTAGGGGCTTTTATGAACCCATTTTACGTTTTATTAATAGCTAAAGCCCATACTTGATTCTGTGCATTTAGACCAATGCATCATGACAGGCGCCCCTCACTGGGGTGTCATACAGAGTAGTGAGTAGTCTCACTGCCCTGAGGTCCTCTCTCCCCTCTTCCTCCCTCCTTGCCCCTGACCTTTCCACGGTCTCCAGAGTTTTGCTTTTCCAGAATGTCGCCTAGGTGGAGTCACACACTTGGCAGCCTTTTTGAATTGACTTCTTTCAATTTTAATGTGCATTTTAGTTTCCTCCATGTCTTTTCAAGCATGGGTAGCTCGTTTCTCTGTAGACCCAAACCACGTCCCACTGTGTGGCTGGACCACCGTCCATCCATCCGCCACCTGCAGAAGGTGTCCTAGCTGCTTCTGCGGTTTCCGGTAAATCTCCTCCAGTGCTCGTCTGCGGGCTGTGTGGACCGGTTTCAGCTCCTTCTGTAAACGCCGAGGTGCATGCCGGTCACATGGTGAGTGTCTGTGAGAAACTGGCAGACTGTTTCCCCCGGTGACACCGGCTGTGTTTCCAGCAGCGAGGAGGGGGCAGCCGTGTTGCTCAGAGTCCTCCCCAGCACCTGCTGGGGTCAGTGCTCCAGCCTTCAGCACTTTCCCAGGTGCGTGGGACCCGTTGCACCTTGCTCCCGAACGCCGGCCTCTCCTCGGGCCTCGGACTGGAGGGATTGAGAAGGAGGCCTCTGGTCATCCACTCTCATCCTCTTAGAAGAGAAACGGACCCCAGGCTCTCCGCACCGAGTGCAGCTGAGGGCCGAGTTTCGTCTCCGGAAGCTCCTCGTTCAGCCCCGTCTTCACAAGTGAGAGGACGATAGACCTGCTCCTTCTCAGGCTCACGCCACCTGTGAGTGAGCCTCGGGGTGTGGGGTACTGGGTCCCCAGAAGACCCGCGCGGTGTACTAGTTCTGGGGCTGCCACAGACCGGGACCCCCATCAGCGACGCAGCTGCTTCTCTCCCCGTTCCAGAGGCCACAATTGCAAAATCAAGTTGTGGCAAGGCCGTGGTGCCTGCAGAGAGGCCGGGGAGGGCTCTTCCTGCGTCTCCTGGGGCTCAGAGTCCTCTGCTGTGGCTGTGACCCCAGCACCACCACCTCCCTCATCCCGGAGCTTCTCCCCGTGAGTCTGTGTCCTCTCGTCTCTCTCTTCTAAGAACACTCTCACTGGATTTAGGGACACCCTGCTTGGTGTGAAGGAGGAGGTGAGGATGGAGAGCCATTGGGAGATCTGCCAGCCTGGGGCCCCAGCCACCCAGGGGGGAGCCTCACTGGGTGGCAGCGGTCTCACTGCACAGCCCCTGCTGAGGGCCCTGCGGCAGGCTGCCTCCCAGAACCCTGCACGGAAGGTCCTTCCACAGGGCGGACGGGCCTCAGTGGCCGGAGTCACCTCAGTGCTGCCCTCGAGGGACTTTACTCAGCTAGCTTTTGTCTAGTAGGGACCCGCTCAGGGGCGACTCTACATGAAATATGGGTCATTTTATTATAAATTCCTTTTCATTTTGCTTTATATCAAGTTAGGGCTTGTATCAATCTTAATGAAATTATCTTGTAGTAGGTGACATACGCTCCGAATTCCATTTCAGGACATTAATGGGAGCGACGCAATGGGGGGTGAACGGTGGAGGAATTATGCTGGACAGGGCCGGGGCTCACTGGCTGGGGATGTGAGGCTGTGTCATCGTTTCTGCTAGGACTTCTTGTCAGGGTTCACTGTTTCCCATCCATCCCACCACTCCTCATTGGCTCCTAGCCGGCCGCGTCCCAGGCTCGGAGGCTTCCGTGAGAGCAGAAGGATAAGGTCTTGCCCAGCTCAACAGCCAGTGGGCAGAGGTCAGCCCCCGGCCCCGCCACAGCCTCCCACCACACCCCTGTCCACATCTCCTCACACAAAGACAGCAGCAGCCCACTGAGGGCCAGCACCTCCCCCGAGCGATTCAGTACCCAGTATGCTTCCACCGTGGGTGCCTGCATCTCGGGAGCCTGGGCTGGAGAAGAGGGGCCCCGTGCACACACTGGCTCTTCAGTGCTCCCCACCAGCAGTCATGTAATTGTCCAAAGCAGGCGGCACAGTCAAGGAGGTCTGTACCTGGTGATAGTGCCCACCTCCCAACCCCACAGGCTTCTCTCGGGTGCAGCCAGAGACGGTCACCTGGACAGAACAATTTAATATAAAGCATTGCTAGTTAGCTATAAACCTGGTACCTTTTCTGAAATGTGAAATGGAGACTTGGAAGTGGGAGGTGCGGGTGGGTGCAGGTGCAGGTGGGTGCAGGTGCAGGTGCAAGTGGGTGCGGGTGCAGGTGGTACAGGTGCTGTACCTGGAACAGAGTGTAGTGCTGGTGGGACAAAGAGTCTGGAATTACTAGACACAAGAGACTCTTGCCACCAGGAGCCCTGTAGAGAGAACGCTGATCCCGTTGAATTCAAGAGGAGCCCCTCTGCTGGGGACCAACCACTTTGGGAGTGGGGGCACTTGTCAGTGTCCTGTCATTTGGCAGCAGGACGACTGGCTCTGTGAGCATGGGGACCCCTGCCTGGGTCAGCTGCTGTTCAAGAGGAGCCGTCAGGGCTGAGGTAATGGTGGGCGATGCCCTCTAGCACAGGCAGTGGGACCTGGCTCCCTCACTGCAGAGCTGAGCAGGCGCAGAGTTGCCTCTAGGGGCACAAAGTGACGTGGGAGGGCAAGTCTCCCACTAGTTATTCCAAATGCTCTGACACGTCTCCAGTCTCCAGTGTCCTTTCTACGAAATAGGCATCGGCAGTCCTGGGCTCGTGTGTGTACTGGAGTGTGAGGGACGCGGGCTCTGTGAAGCCCAGAGCTCTGGTCTGCAAGAGTCCAAGGGCCGCACTGGGACAGGGGCCATCAGGTCCACACACAGGGAGCCTCGGCGCCACCTTAGCCTGGCGGTTCACTCACTGTCGGGTGTCTTGTGATCTGCAGAAAAGAGAGACCCAGTTCAGTCATTTCGAGAAGCGGGCTGTGCTGTGTTTGCAAGGACTGTTAACAGTTATTTCAGGAAAGCTTAGCACGGGGAACAGGATTCAACAGCTGGTAGCAAAAGCAAAATGAGTAAAAATAGAGGGTTTTTTGAGGTTTCTGATTTTCCCATTTGTATTTTGTGTGTGCACGTGCGTGTATACGTGTACATGTGTGTGTGAGAGAGATTCATAGTGCAGGTGTCCCTGTAATTGCCCCAGATTGATAAGTCTTTTTGTCCACAACTTATAATACCCCAGCCTGGTGAGTGATGACCTCCCGGTGACTGGCCTGGGTGCCCTGGGGGACGAGTTTGGGTGCACATCTCAGAGGGACAGAGAGCTGCAGCCTCTTACAGACTGGTCACCTGCACAGGAGGTGAGCTTTGGGAAGCAAGGAGCCACCTTTCTCTGCCTTTTTTCAGAGTTGTTTGTTTCCTCGCTCTCACTTATAACCACAAACTTGCCAAAGGCCCTGGGTTGCATCAGTATTTTCCCCCAGGCCCTGGCCACTGTCTGGAGCACAGGGGCGGTTCAGGGAGAAAAGCAGCCTGAGGTCAGGGATGGCCAGGAACACAGTCAGGCCCTGTGTCTGCGGCTGAGTGTGAGTAATCTGGGAAAGCCCTGGGATTCTTGTGGCCGATGGTGCCCGTTTACTCTGCAGAAGACGGGTCTCTAACTGGAGTTCTGAGCGTGGGTCTGGCTGGATTGTGGTTGTCGCCTCCCACTCATGCCCACTTTGGGGGTTTGCAACTTCAGGTGCTGGTCAGTTGATGGGGAAGCTGGGGGCTGGTGAGCGGACAGCCTTGGATGGTGGCTGTGGTCAGCAAGAGTCCTTCGCACACCTCCGGGCTCCATATCCACTGCCTTTAGGTGGCGGAATCAGGAGTTGTGTGCCCTGGGACTCACCGCCTGCTATAAATCAAAGCTTTCTTCATGTCACAGAGAGCCAGTGGCTAGCACGCTGCCGTGTGTGACAAACACTCATGAAATATCAGCCACAGCTTTTCTTGTGACCGCTGTTATTAATGGGATCACTTAGTCCAGACTAATCTCAAGAAGGAAGCACCAGCTTGAGCCTTGGATGTAAAATTCCTATAAGCTGTTTACTTTGGCCAAATTTAAGGAGGAGAAAGACAGAATTTTAAAATCCTTAGTTCTAGCTCTCAGGGTGAAAAAGAACAGAGAAGAATAACAGGACATAAATTTTACCAGGATGCTGATAATATTTAAATGAGGTTCACATTCACTCGTCAGGTAAACAGAAAAGGAGGGCATGGCATGAATCACGTCTGTGCCAGGTTGGGCACCGCAGGCAAACATGTGGCATCTGTCCCCATCTCGACAGCCGGCCTGGCTGGAAGCAGATCAGGAAAGGGATTCAGACTGGAGAGAGGCCCTCCCTGCAGGCAGCAGCCATGCAAAGAGGCAGCCAGCAAATCATGTGAGGCATGGTCCCTCTCTGAATGGAACTTACAATGTTTAATAACCCAAATAAGGGAGTTCTGCACCACTGTGTGTGGGGACACATCTGACTGGCTAACCTGTCCCACCAGGTCTGGGCCATGAAGCTGGTGTCTTCCTGCTAAAGGTCAAACCAAACCCAGGTCAGGTCATCTGGGCTGATGTGAAACTGGTTTACTAAGGACTAACCCTGGAGAGACCTGTGGGACCAGGGAGGAGAGGGACCAGGGAGGAGAGAGACCAGTTAGGAGGAAGCAAAGGAGAGGTCACCCAGAGTGGTCAGTCAGTTGTTGCTCTTGGTTCTGAAAATGACAGAAAGGCCTTTCCTCACAGGCCTGGAGGACAGGTCAAAATCAAGCTCCCTGTGGAAAGGACTGGTAACAAAAGACACTCAGCAACCACCTCCTGGCCCAGAGGATGTCTGTCCAGCAGAGTTGGAGCCCATCTGGACTGCAGGGGTCTGGTGGGGACCAGGGACCAGCTCCCACAAGGCATTCGTTATAGGTGGACAGGAACTCTAACTGCCCGTGCTTTGCTTCTCTCGTTCTCTTCGTGGCCTTCAGAGTCTTGAGGCTGGAACACAGCCTCTTTTGTGACACAGGTACAAATGAGACCCTTTGCTCAAGGGCCTTTGTTATGAAAAAGACCGCCCCCACCCCCAGCCCAGACACCACCAGGACTGGGACAGCAATGGACTGTTCCCAGGCCCAGTCCTCAGTTTGATCAACGAATAAACTCCTTATTAAACTCATAATTGCTGGGACCTTTCTACTCCCAAGTTATCAGGCACTAGGGGAAGATGTGCTCCTTGCCTGTCCCAGGACTGTGACTGCGTCCCTGCCCTGCATGCCTCCTCTTCTGGGCATCAGAGCAGTACCTTTCTCATGCTGGGATGTGTGGTAGCAGCTTGGGCCACCCCATCACCGAGGGGGTCTCACTTCAGACCCTGAGTTATGTCTGCAAGGACCCTGTTCCATGGGCCTGAAGGCTCAGGCCACTACGCGATGGGCTCCAGGAGTTTGAAATGAGTGTTCCAGAGGCCGGCCTAGTATGCGCTGCACAGCAGTGTTCATTGCAGGACGCCCAGGGCTGCGCCCAGTGGAGAGACCCTCAGGGTCTAGGCCAGTCAGTTCCCACAGGACAGGGGGTGTCTTCCATAGCACCCTCCTCCTCTCCCTCCTCTTCATCCTCAGCTTCCTCTTCCTCTTTGTCCCTCTCTTTTCTTTCACTCTCTTTCATTTTGTTCTCTTTTCTTTCTTCCTTCCTTCGTTCCTTTCATGCCTCTCTTGCTCCCTCCCTCGCAGCTTTTCAGTGGCAAACCAGCCTGATTTAGAGCTGGAAGACTGAATGAGAAAAGCTATGCATTAAGATTCCCCAGCGTCAACAGGAGGACGCCGTGGCACCCATTGTAAAAAGCCCCGAGCTTGCTCCGTTTAGCTCTTCAGTAAGGCTTGACTTTCGCCACTGGCAGGTATTTAGGACAGGGACTCATACGTGGGCCTGAGCCCAGCTCTCCCTGCCGAGTTCCCACTCGTGCCCTGGACGCCAGCTCCAGAGCCCCTGTGCCTGTGGGCCCTGCGCACAGGAGAAGCGGGTCCTTCCCGGGAGCATTTTCTCCGTCTTTGGGCATCATAGTTCACCCGCGCTGCTTTCTCCACACCTCGAAGGGCAGGAGGGAGGCCGTGTCCTGCAAGACGATGGACCTCGGGCTGTGGGCAGGAGGGACACCGGGAGTGGGGAGAGGCGTGGCTGGGCCCTGGGTCAAATGTGTGCCTGTGCCCTGAGCAAAGCGATTACATGTCTCTGACCTCAGGTGGGTCATTCAGAACTGCGCTACCGACAGCACCTGACCCCGGGTTCTCATGGGCACTGAGCAGGGTGCTGCATGTTGCTGGTCCTGGCGTGTACTTCCCCTGGTCTCTCAGAGCTTTTGCTCTAGAACACCTTCCCTTGGGGCAGCCACTTGGCCAGGGTGACCCTAATTGTGGAGGGACCTCAGTGTAACGTGAGCCACTCATCTCGGGTCCATGCTTGTCACCCTCCCCCTGCCTCTTCCTTACAAGGGCACTCAGACCAGACGCAGGCCCAGCCACATGGTCCAGCCCTGTCTCCCCTCAGCGGACTTATTTAAGGACCTCTGCAAAGTCCCTTCAGCCAAATAAGATAGCAATCAGGGTTCCAGGGATTCAGACCGCGTGCCTTTGGGTCCCTCACTCAGCTATCGCACTCCCCCAAAGGCAGAGCCCCTCTTGTTGGGGAGAATGGCCCCCCAGAGAAGGAGACAAAGTTGGTGCAGCCCTGTCACTGAACTGGTGGCAGGCAGGTGGTCCTGCATGGGTGGCAGGCGAGGCAGGGGCATTCTAGGCCTAACCATGGCACCCCCCTCCCCAGTGGTCACCACCGCCCCGACACAAGCCCTTCCAGAACGAGGCCCACGGGACCCAGCAGCCAGACGGCCCCGTGTTCGGTGGGTAGAGTGGGCTGATCTGTGCCTCCCTGGAGAGCAGAGCTGATTTGGACACGGGTCAGGTGGCGTTTGGGGCGTGACTCACAGTTGGGACATGTGGAGGAAGAAAAACCAGCGAGGGTGCCATGTCAGACTTGTCATGGGGTGTCAGGGCAGAGGCCCCAACAAGAGTCCTGGAACCCCACCCATGAGAGGAGACCTTCTAAAAGTGACCAGGCCCTCCCAGGAAGCATAGATACGGCCGAGGGGCTGGACAGGGACGGAGAGAAAACAACTGAACAGGGACAGTTTGGGGCAAAATCTGGGAGGATCCTGGGCAGTGAGCCAGGAAGCCACCTGGCAAAGAGGTGGGGTAGCTGACATCTGACACCTGATGCCCAGGTAACTCGGGAACCCATGGCGGAGCCCCAGGAAGGAGCCCCAGGAGGGGCAACAGGGCCCTCTGCCTGGTTTCACAGCATCTGCTATGTCAGAAAACAAGGGCTGAGGCCCACATGGGGGCGCACGCCTACAGCCCCCAAATCTCCAGGGCCTGTGTTCACCTCACTCTCCCTGCACCCCTGGCTGTGGTGGGGTCTGCCTCAACGTCTCCTGCCCCTCGACCTCCGCACAGGTGTCCGACCACTGCGACCACGTCTTTGTCAACGGGAAAGAGATGAGGGGCAAGGTAGACGTGACCGTGAGCTTCACCTACCAGCACCTGGACCGGCCCCTGGAGATGACAGTGTGGGTGCCCCGGCTCCCCCTGCAGATAGAGGTCTCGGACACCGAGCTCAACCAGATCAAAGGCTGGCGTGTGCCCATCACTTCCAACAAAAGGTGGGTGTGTGGCGGGTCTCCCTGCAGGACAGTGGCCAGGGTGCCACAGGCGCTTGGCTCAGGCACGGCCACACCCAGGGACTCGGGCACCCTGGACCCGTCTATCGTCATGGCCCAGGGCTGCTCCGTGTTGCTGTCACCCTCTAACAGGCTTCTCTCATGAGGTTCCAGACTCTCAATCTTGTCTGCAACTCTGTGGAAAGTCCATCCTCCTTTTCCCAGTAATTCCAGCAAATGTCCCAGGAGTAGGTCACGTGCCCTCCTGCCCCCACCTCAGCACGGTCGTGGGTAGTGGCACCCATGACCACTGCAGGGTCTCTGTTACAAGCCCCTGGCTGTGGCAGAGTCTTGGGGAGAGGAGGCCAGCCCCGCCCTACACGGTGAGCCCTGGAGGAAGGGAGCATCTATTCTGGGGGGCCCTGTAGGCCCTTGGGGGTTCTCCAGACAGCCCCCCATGCCCCTCTCCAGGACCAATACTCGATCCCTAAGTTTGTCATCTGTGTGCCTGGCATGTTCCTGGTGGTGTTGGATGGAGTGATAAGTCTCCATAACCTGTGTTGGGCTCCCCAACAGCACTGTGTGACTGGGTCCCCGTCAGTGGGGACCTCTGCTGAAAGTGAGGGAGTCACCCTGAGCACCGCAGCACTAGACCAGCGTGTCCCGAGAGTCTGTCCTCAGCAGGAGGTGAGAACTGGTGCCTCGCTGGGGGGCAGTCTTCATCTTCCCTTCCATGTCTCCCCTTTGGCAAAGCGTCCTTGGAAGGGGCCTGGAACGAGGCTGAGGCTGTGCCCACTGTGGGCGAAGATGCTTTCAGCAACCAGAGTTCCAGGGTTGAGTTGCGGGAGTTAGAAGTGATCCTTGGTGTGATGAGGACAGTCAGCTGCAGGGAGATGTCACCCAGCCCTGCATGACCTGTCCCACTCAGAGACGTTGAGGTTGCACATGGGCCACCTGCCCTGTCCCCTGTCACCTTCTCTGGAGTGACACACTCATCCTCGGTGCACCAGCCTCCAGGGCTGTCCCGGCATCACAGCCCTGCCATGTTAGCTAGCTGTCACTAAAGAATGAGTCCAAAGCTTTGTCACTTAAAAGAAAAACCTGTCTCCTGGCACAGTGCTCTGGATTAGGACTCCGGATGTGGCTGAGCGGGTCTCCCACAGACTGGGACCCGGGTGTGGGTGGCGCAGGGCTCAGCACCCTGGTGGCAGGACCAGAGGCCTGGGCTCAGGCAGGTCCCGCCCCACACCCCGCCCAGCTGGGGCCCGTTCCTCCCTGGCTGCTGTCAGAGGCCATGGTCAGTTTCCAGCCCTCTGGTGCCTGGGGGGGACAGTGACCACAGACTGGTGTGCCTCCTTGGAGCAACTGAGAAGGACCAGAGTGACCCCAAGCAAGACAGAGTCACCATCTTTCTAAGCCTCATCTTGAGAGCCTAGCATTTGTTGTGAGAAAGGTCCCAGGTCCAGGGCAGTCAGAGGGCCGGGTGCCACATAGTGAACACCGGTGGGAGGGCACTGGGGTCCCTCAGAGGACTCACCAGTCAGCCACCCTGACAGATGGAGGGCATCTGTCTGAGCCCACCTGGCCCCACACTCTCGGCCGCTCCCCTGACCTTTGTCCCAGTACATCAACTTCTGTTGAACTGACCTTTGGCAGGCCGGCCCGGGACAGCGAGGACGAGGATGAGGACGAGCGGCGGGGCCGGGGCTGCGCCCTGCAGTACCAGCATGCCATGGTGAGGGTCTTGACACAGTTTGTGGCCGAGGCGGCCGGCCCCGGGGGCGCCCTGCTGCACCTTCTGGGTTCCGACTGGCAGGTGGACATCACGGAGCTGGTGAGCAGCTTCATGCAGGTGGAGGAGCCCCGGATCGCCACGCTGCAAGGGGCACAGGTCCTCATCGGCCAGGAGCTCGGCATGACCACCATCCAGGTAGGATGCCCTGGGCCCAGCCCCAGGGATCCGCGCTGTCGCTGGAGAACAGCCGCTGCTCCCCAGCAAGAGGCGTGCAGGAGGCTGTCGGGACTGGTCGGGGGCAGGCGGGCAGCAGGCATCCGGAGGCCCTCCATGTGGTTGATTGTGCTGGAAACTGCCAGACTTTTTTGTCTCTCAGCCACGTGGGTGGTCCAGGCGTGGAGAAGGCTCTGCCCTGAGGTGCTTTATGGGCACGAAGGGCATGGTCATCAGCTTTCTGCTTGGCCCTGCCTCACTGACTGTTGGGTGCAGGGCCCCTCCCTCTGGTGCTGCGGTTCCCCTTCTAGGTCCCAATTCACACCTGACCTGCCCTAGGGCGCCTCGGAAGAGCAGTAAGAAGAGAACAGTCATTGGGATCCCTGGGTCTTGTGGCTGCCTCCTGCTGGGGAAGGTTGGGGAAGGCTGGAGAGGATCACTGCGCAACACGGGGATTCCCATACCAGCACTTTCTCAGGACACTGTCTGGGAGGCCTCATGGATTCGGCATTCACCTCCTGTCCAAGCTGCCTCTCATTCCTCTACCCGACTGCAAAAGAGGCAATAGACCCATCAGTCATTCAGTGAGGTTGCTAAGCCAGTTACGCACGAGGAAATCTTACAAGAGGAGTAATTTTGGTTTGTGACTGATTTAAAATGTATTCACTGTGGAAAACCAGCTGGTGATTAAGAGATTGTAATCAAGGAGGGAAATAAATGGGTTTGAACTGTGACCAATGATCCCTAAAAGCTGAAAAGACCCCCCGCTTGGAGGAAGGGGAGCTAGGGCGAGCTGAAAAGTTGTGCAGTATTGGCCCTGAGAGTCAGGGAGACAATAGAGAGTGGTGAGGAGTGTGGCACAGGGGGCGCTGGTCCTCAGAGCCATAGGCAGTCAGTCCTTAGGCTTACCTGATGCTGGAAACAGAGAGCCTAGGATTGAACCCTCACTCTCAGCGATAACCTAAGTCAGAGGAGAAAAGATATGCTTCAGAATGCGGGATGATGGGGACATGGCCTCCCAGGCACCATATGGAAAGGCCCCCAGGACCTCTGCTGTTTGCATCATCATGACCAGACTTAAGAAGATGGTGTTTGGATAGAAATACAGGCCTGTGATGGGTGGATTGAAGCGGCACTGGAAATACTATTGGGCATTAGCCCTTGAAGAGAGAGGTGTCAGAGGCCAGGGAAGAAGCAGTCCCGATGGGTCCCGAGGAGTCGTGGGGAGTGTTCTAGGCCAGTCTACACAGCTGGCGCTGGCGGGAGGAGGGGCCAGGCTGCTCTTCAGGAGCAGGGCTGCCTTGGTTCAGCTGCAGGCGAGCTTTGTTCCCCAGGGCATGGCAGGCCTGCAGGGGACAGGAAACTGGGCTGTGTTCCCACACAGGTGGAGACCTGCAGCTTTGTTCTCTCCAAATTGACTTTCCAAAATGCAGCCACTGCCTGGGGGCCCCACATGCGGAGCCTAAATGCAGACGGTTTGGGGCCCCTGGTCTCCCTTCAGATACACTCGCTAGGTTACATGAGTGAGAAATAAATCCCTCCACAGAGGGCTTACCGGAAGCATCACTCATGGGCGCTGTGAGTTATTGTTTACCAGTCACTGAGTAAATAATTTTAAACACAGTGTGCACTAAACCAGAGTTCAGAAGACCTCACTGTAGAAGAATCATGAAGCTAGTGCCCATGCGATGGATGGCAGTCCCTTCTGCAAGGATCGAGGGGTCCCTTGTCGTGAGGGCAGCCCCTGCCCTCCCTCCTTGACCCCATTTGCTCTTGCTTCTGACCTGCGAGGTGGTAAAAAGTGCTGAGGATGCGCCTTTCAGAGGAAGGTTCCCTGGGTGGCTCTGGCTTGTCCGTCCGCCCCATCCCTCCCTGAGAGAGCACTGCCTGCGCCACGGGGGTGTCAGGACCACGGCGAGCTGGCCTGGCACCTTGTCCTGCCTTCCAGATCCTGTCCCCGCTGTCGGATGCTATCCTGGCTGAAAGGACCATCACTGTGCTGGATGAGAAGGTGGCCATCTCAGACCTCGGGGTCCAGCTGGTGACGGGACTGTCACTCTCCCTGCAGCTCAGCCCAGGCAGCAACAAAGCCATCTTTGCCACAGCAGTGGCCCAGGAACTTCTGCAAAGACCCAAACAGGTAAGGACACAGGATGCAGGACACCTCGGGCTCACACAGACAGAGGTCACGGCAGGGGTCATAGCAGGGCTCACACATCAGGAGTCAGAACAGGGGGTTTCACAGCAGGTCACAACAGCAGGTCACACAGCAGGAATGTCTCCTGTCACGGTAGAGTCATGTATGAGCTGGTCACACCTGGCTCAGGTCTCACTGGAGGGGACACTTCAGATTACCATCAGGCATCATCAAGGTTCCCAGAGGAAGTGGGGCCCCACTTGGTGGTCCTCCAGCTGGCAGGGCCCGCGCCTTTCCCTGGCGGTGAGGGGGCCTTGCTGTCCCTGCCTGCACCACAGAGTCACCGGGTCCTGGGAGAGGGGAGGCGGGAGGCCCGGCCGGGCCCTGCTGCGGCCTCTGCGTCCTGCAGAGACGGGGACGCAGGCCAGCGCGCCGTGGGGTCAGCTCCGGCTGGAACAGAGGCTGTCTTCCCTCCATCTGAAGCAGTGAAGCTGCGCTGTGCATGATGCACAGACATGTGCGACACATGCGTGTGTTGTTACATGTGCAGCGCCCGTGTTGCTTGCGTGTGTGCTCGGTGTCGCATGGTCTTGCGTGTGTCTGGATGCATGCACGTTGTGCTTCTGTGTGATGCGTGGTTTCCGAGCCAAGGGGACCATCGGTGGGTGTCTTCAGACACTCGGCGTCCTCCTCCCTCACTGAGGCAGATGAACATTGCTTCTTGAAAGAGCCTGGAGGCGCTGGTGAGATTGCTCAGCAACAACTGGCGCCCTCTGCGCCCCTGAAACAGGGGGCACCCCATGAGGAGGCCTCAGCCCATGTGGGAGGGTGGGCTGGTCCCGTGGTGGGGGGCTCCTCCGGCCGCCGTCTCGCGGTCCTGTCGGCTGGGCCCCCTCCTCCACCCAGGCTGACTTGTAGGGGCGTGAGGAGCTGCATGCCTCCCCGTGTCCTCATGCCCACCCTGGGGAGTTCGTCCTCTCCCTGTGTCTCTGTGCAGGGTGGGATGCGAGCTCTCTCGAGGATGATCCCAGGTCAGCCAGGATTCTAGCCCAGGCAAACCTGTCTCAGGGCAGGATCCAACCAGATGCAGGTTCGACCAGAGGAGGAAAACCCAGGCGTCTTCTGTCTCCGTGAGGCGAGGGGAAGGGGGCCGGGTGACCGGGTCAGCTCCTGCAGAATTTGGGCTTGCATCTCAACCCCCACACGCACTGGAGCGTCCTGCTGGCGTCTCCTGACAGAGTGGACGCACCTGTTCTATCGGTGTCCCGTCCAGGGGCCCTCATGAGACTGGGCCCACATTCCCCATGCCAACCCATGCCAACACCACCGTGCTAACTGGCAGAACTGTGGGGGTCCAAGCCCCCTCACCAGCCAGGCCTTTCTTCTGGCTTCCAAGGCCAGGATATGCCCATGCAGTAGCCACTTCTGACGTAGTTGGGGATGGTCAGGGTCTCAATGGTTTAAAGACAGTGACGTCTGCTCAAGCAAGCTTAAATGGCCGGGGGTGATGGCAGGGATTATGGGAGTCTCCCAGCCTCCTGCTGACTGACCCACCTGCTGTGACTCTACCAAGACCTGGAAGGACTGAAGGGACTGTAGGGTTTGCAGCCTCCCTCACGCCACCCACCCCTGTGGTTTCCTTTGGGTCCATATTACGTTTCTCTTCTTTAAGTCCATGCTGCCCATACATGGGCTCCACCATGCTTGTGCAAAGCGGGGTTTCTTTCCCAATCGGATGTGAGCACCTCTCATTTTCCATGGCCACCTGCTGCAGCCCTGGCTTTCTTATTTCAAATCTGGTAGCCAGTGGGCCAGTTATGTGCCCGCTAAGGCTGGGGGGACCAGGCTCTTCAAGAGGAGGAAGGAGGGAGGCTGCACCAGCCTCTGGTCATTGTTGAGCACATGGCACGTCACCGGGATGAAGGGCTTGCATTGAATTCGAGGATCCTCATCTCCCTGTCAAACGAGTCCTCGGAGTTGTTCTAAAGCGGTACACAGACATTGACCACCCTTGGATCCCCCGCTCTCCCCCGGCTGATGGGCAGCATTCGTGGGGAGACAAAGGCCTTCCGAACAGAGTGGCTGCTGTTGAATTCCCCACCTCCAAGCCAAGACTGTTCCCAAACTAGCAAACACCTCTCCCTGTAACCTGGAGAAGGCAGGACCGCGGGCACCGAGGGCTGCGACTCCCTGGGGGTCCTTGTGCAGATCAGGGGCTTGAATCTGTGCTGTGAGTAGTAAGTGGAGAGTCAGTACTAAAACAACTTAAAGAGACTGTAATAAATAATTTCACTTAGGTGTGTGGCAGCTGCACGTGACGCTGCTGACCAGTGATTGCCTTTTTTTTTTTTTTTTTTAAGGAAAGGTGCAGGCAGGAATGAAGGTGGGTGAGGCCAGACAGGAAGAGAGGAGAAAGATGTATAGAAATATTTATTTACTTTATTCTTCAATTGTTCACACTGGTCCTTCTTGTCCCCCCAGCCCCGGGTCTTGAACCCGGGACCTCGGGATGTGTGTGGGACTGCTCCCAGATGCACCAGACTGCTAGGCCACCAGGGCACACCCTCAGTAATTTCCTTTGACGTGCAATTTATTACCGTGCTGAAGTGGATCCTGCCTGTCTTTCTCTCCGCACCCCAGGAAAGGAAGCAGATCTCATTATGGAGTCATTTTTGCTGTTCCTGGATCCTGGTTGTCAGCTCAGTGCTGCTGTTGTTTTCTTCTGGTTTTGCATCTTCATAAGAAATTATTTTCTTTCATACCCTTGGTCCTGCTTGTCTCTCACTTCCACACTACGCCACAGTTTTTTCTTTGTTCTTGTGGTCTGTTTTTTGCTACCGAGAGTTTATTTTACTAGAACCTGCCGTTCGCCAAGCTCTGGGGCCCACTGTGATTAACGCCCTCATTTGACCCCACAGGAAGCCGCCATCAGCTGCTGGGTCCAGTTCAGTGATGGTGCCGTCACACCCCTGGATATTTATGATGGGAAAGACTTCTCCTTGATAGCCACGTCCTTGGATGAGAAGGTCGTTTCCATCCACCAAGACCCCAAGTTCAAGTGGCCTGTCATTGCTGCCGAAGCGGAAGGACAGGGCGCGCTGGTCAAGGTCGAAATGGTTATCAGTGAACTGTGCCAGAAATCCAAGCGCAAGAGCGTGCTTGCTGTTGGGACCGCCAACATCAAGGTCAAGTTTGGCCAGAACGATGCTAACCCCAACACCAGTGACAGCAGACACGCAGAGACGGGAGCTCCTCCGGAAACCAGTGTCAGCAGCCGGAGGCTCAGAAAACCCTCGCACGAGTGGGGGAGCCCCGAGGGCCAGTACTATAGCAGCTCGTCCGTGGGCCTCATGGAGGGAAGAGGCTACACCACGGAGAGGTCCACCTTCCAGAAGAAGGGCCAGGTAGATGACAGCCACCTGCAGACCAGCCCCATTGACCTCAGCAGCTTCCCAGCCCAGGTGGACTTCCCCAGGAGTGATGGGGACGGGGACGAGAATGACCTGACACAGGCGTCCAAGGGGATGAGCGACTTGGAAATTGGCATGTATGCTCTGTTGGGGGTCTTCTGCCTGGCCATCTTGGTCTTCCTGGTAAACTGTGTGGCCTTCGCCTTGAAGTACAGGCACAAGCAGGTCCCCTTCGGAGAACAGGAGGGTCTGAGTCACTCCCACGACTGGCTGGGCTTGAGCAACCGGTCAGAGCTGCTGGAGAATCACACTAACTTCGCGTCCTACCAAGAGGAGCAGATCACTGCCATTGACAGGGGCGTGGATCTCGAAGAGAGTAAGTATCTCCTGAGCAGCAGCTCCCAAAAGAGCATCAACGGGCAACTGTTCGAGTCTTCAGGGACCACGGTCACCGACGGGAAAGATCAGAAAGGGGAGTCCCCAGCCTCCCCGACCTCCAAGAGGAAAAGAGTGAAATTCACCACCTTCACCACCATCTCCGATGATGACGGGTGCCCTGCCAGGGACGCCACGGTGACCAGCAGGGAGGGGGCCATGAACTGGGTGTGCCAGGACCTGAACCCTGGGGAGTGTGAGGAACTACACAGCTACATGGAAAGGCTGCACGAAGGTGTGTAAGTCGGACGTGCGCAGACCTTTTCTCTCACTCACCTTTCAGCCTTTAATCTGGGGATGTGTGGCAACAGTGCCCCCCGGGGGAGACACAAAATGCAGGACCAGATAAGGGTGACAGTGTCGCCAGAGTTCCAGAAACGACCCTGGCTCAGCTGGGGGGGCCCCGAGCCGGTGCACAAGCTCCACCCTCCGACGTCTTGGTCACTGAGGTGTATCCTGCATGGCAAGATTTCTTAAACTGGGAAGAACGATGAGTTCTGAATCGCGGAGCTTCTGAGCATTTCCCGGAAAGAACAGTCTCTCCCTCTAATCAAAGCAAGTGGATCTTGTCAGACCCGCGTGGCTCCGGTACTCAGTGCCGCAGACTACGAGGAACGGGGGCGGCCGAGCATCCACGGGCCGGAGTCGGAACAGCAGGACTCGCGGGGGGCTGGAGTCTGGGCCTCGGCTCCAGAGACCTGCATGCGGCCCCTGCCTCCCAGCGACCAGGGCAGGGCGGACCAGGACTGAAAGGACACACGGGCCCAGAGGTCACCGGCACTGACGCCGGATCAGACAAACGGAACCCTCGGAGCGGCTCCGAGCACTCCTTTATCTGCACACCAGGGCCCTGGGCGTGAGAAGAACCGGGTTCTTCTAGCAAATCCTCCCCGTGCAGATCTGGACTCTGACCCGTGCCCCCTGTCCACAAGCTGGAGCCAGTTGTGGGCGGTGGGGTGGCTCCCGGGATCTTTCCTCCCCACAGGCTGTGAGTCCACAACTGGGTGGGTCGCTATAGAGGCACCGTCCTTCTGGTAAGAGGTCGCTCTCAGAGGGCGGGCTGCACCCAGAATGTAGCCAGCAGCACCTGGAATGTCACTGCCCTCACTTCTCTAGACAGACAAGAGGGCAGCCAGTGGGCACACACATGGCGGCGCCTGTCCAAGGCTGTTTGGGCCACTCTGGGTGCTGAACACAGGGTGAGGCATGGTGGAACTCGGGTGTGCAGGCGGTGACTGTCCCTTGTAGGCGGTCAGGCTTCTCACCTTGGGGGAAAGGGTCTGAGCGCGAGGTCCCACGGTCAGTCCGAAAAGGCCGATGAGCTCAGAGTGGCCCTTGAATATCACGAAAACCCTCAGGTTCGAAGCCTTTAAGCCAGGACGTGGAGGGAGCGATCAGGGGATTCGTCCCTGCTCTCCTTACTCCTGGGTGCTGTGCTGTGGTCTCTCTCTGTCTCTCTCTCTCACTCTCTATCTCTCTGCATAGAATCGCCTTCTCATTCGACAGCCTGTAAATTCCATCCGCTTACCCTCCCAACCTCAGCACTCACCCTCCAACTAAGTTCTGTCCATTTCCCCCAAGCCTGGGTGTCCAGCAGCCCTAAGCCACCTGCTCCTGTCCCCAGGCTTCGTCACCTCGCTGCTGTCCCTTTTTGATGATATCTCTGCCTTTCAGTAGCCTCTTCATCTTTCTTTCATTCTTGCCCATGGGATGTTCCGTCTAATTCCACAGCCGCAGTCCACTCGCAGATCCGTCCAAGGGCAGAAAGTCTTGTAGATTGTAAGAATGTGCTATATATTTATAAACCTATCGACTGTAAATACAGAGTTTGCATTCCGCGGCTCGAGGACTGTCCTTTGTCTTGCTACACACTGACCCCTCCACGGGGTGGGCCTCGATCACAAATGGCTCACCCAGTGCCGTGGCTTCTGGTGAATGAAAATGCGGATTTAAGGGCCCAGCGCGACCCACTTACATGCGTACATCTTGTAACACCGTGCTCTGTGTGGAGGCTATGTGACACACGATGACAAAGTGCATTGTGTACCAAGTGTCTCTCCTGCAGGACCTAAAAGGATTTGCACATAAATCATGCAGGCAATTCTCTGCTAAACGCCTGCTGACGGGGGTGACGAGTGAGGCCTGGCGGGCGGGCTCCCATGGGGTGGGGCACAGACCTGGCACTGTCCTTCCTCCAGCTCCCATGGAGACACTCAGATGCCAGCTCCTGCTCCTCCGTCCATGGGATCTTGGGTGGGCAAACACAGTAGATCTCTGGGCTCTTCTGATAATCAGGTGCAGACCCAGACGAGTCCCTAGAAATAGCAGTTGCCTGAGCCCCCGATTCACGAGGCAGGTGAGTAGTCCTCTGGTGCTTACGGGGGCCAGCCGCATGCAGGAGCCCTCGGTGGAAGGCTGGTGAGCGGGAAAGACTCCCGCCAGGCGCAGACACCTGATGCTGTGTGGAGCACGGAGATCAAGGACAGCCCGGGATGTCCAGAAGGCTCTGACTGTATGAAGGACAAGAGGGCAGGTGGCGACAGGCCAGCATCTGCAGCTGCCCTGTCACCCGCCAATCTGGATTTCTGTCTCCTCGCAGAAACCCACATTCTGGCCAAATGGAGCTGACCTCGGCCCTTGGATGAGCAGGAGTGCTGGCCTCCAGGCAGAAGGGAGCCTGGCCCTGCAGCCCGTCAGCGCCCCACCTCTCCGGAGCCAGTGTGCACGTCCGACCACTTCTCTTACAGAGGGAGACGTTTTCCCAGGCCGGGTCGCCGCCGGAAGCGTGGAAATCAGGGCGGAGGGAGTGGTGTGCTTTCAAGATCGCGGTGAAAGTGTACTGCTCTGTGAAGGAGAGTATCCCCGGTGTCTACAAGGAAAATGCAGAAGGTCGTCGTCTGGAGATGCCTCCATCACGCAGCGGAAGGTGGTCTGCGTGCCCGGCATTCGAGGAAGAAGAGACCAATGTCTTACGGATCTTTCCACAGGGTGTCTGACCCTGTGAGTAAAGCGACCTGCCCAGGTCTCTCCACTGTCTGCTCCTCACCCCACTCACAGGCCCTGAACCCCGTGAGGCCTGACCCCCAAAGCGGCGAGCCATTCCCTGCACCCCAGGCTTCCTGCTCCTTGGAGTCCCATTGACTTCCTGGGACGGTCTTAGCACAGCCCGAATGGGCAACCTGGCAACAGAAATGTGCCCTCGTGATGGGTCTGGCGGCTCAAATCGAGAGTAGGTGGGTGGCTGCCTCCTCCTGAGGCTGCAGGGGAACTTTGTCCAGCTCCTCCTGGCTCCAGGGTTGCTGGCCTTTCTGATGCACCTCGTCTTGTAGAGGCATCACCCCAACCACTGCCTCCCCATGCACATGGCATTTCCACTTGAGGGTGTGTCTATTTCCAGGGTCTCCTTGCAGAGACACCAGATGCGGAGGGTGAGGCCCAGCTTCCTGCAGTCTGACCTCCTCTTAGCCTATTGCATCTGTAGGGACCCTGTTTCCCAAAAGGTCACAACTGGTACTGGGGGAGAGGGGCTAGGACTGCAACTTAGGAAGGGGGACCCCCACTCCACCCATCACACAGGCTGGGCCAGGTGCCCTCGGGCTGCACAGCTTATGAACAGACTGTAACGCCGGTCACTGGGCTTCCAGGAACCAGCCCGCTGACCCACAGTTTCACACCCACTTTATAGTGAGGCTGCGCAGGGCCAGGTGCTAGGAAGGCTCTGTCTGCTTCCCGCCAGGAAATCCACCACTGGCAACATGTGGCTGAATTCCTTGGCCCCTCGGCTCCCAGGCTGTACTCACAATGCCCGGGCCCCCTGCCACGACTCTGGCGGGAACCCGGGGAGCCAGGGTGCTTGCAATGATCACTCCCTCCTCTCCAGGGCACCTGACAGCCTGGGTCATTTGATGGCCACTGGGACCATGGGGAGGGACAGGCAAGGGCACCTCTGACCTAAGGTCTGGATGCCAGTTTACTCGGACCAGAGGAGCCCTGACCTGGCCCAGCAGGCCTTCCTCTGGGGTCGTCAGTAACACACTTTTTCTGACTGATGCTCATGGTGTGTCGGGGAACGACATTCGAGGCAGGGGCAGTCCGAGGCCAGACATCCAAACGCATGTGCTGCTCCCTCCCGGGGCCGGGCCCGAGGGCCGCTGTCTGGGGCCCAGGCTGGCTGCTGGCAGTGCAGACGCTGGGCCCTGTGCTCCTAGACACCGCACTCCAGTTCTGTCTGTCATAGCCCGACTTCTCCGGGTGTCTGCACCCACGTTTTCTCTTACAAGTTCACCAACTTGGTCAGGGGCCCACCTCTCAATCTAATTCATCAGCGAGGACCCTGAGTCCAAAGAAGACACACTCATGACATGAAAGTCAGGAATTCCTCTTCTTTTGGGAGAACACACTCTACCCACTAGGTGGGGAGTCCTGTCTTCTGTCTGCTTTAGAGGGAATCTTTTTATTACAAGTGATTCAAAATTATCTTTAACTGGGCTTCAGAAAAAAATAGGCGCGGGACAAGACCTACTGCCTCGGACTGAAGGTGAGAGGCATCCTGACTCGGGGGGCTGGGTAGGGCTGGCCCTGCCCCATCTGACAGGCTGCACGTGTGCTTGCACAGGCAGAGCGCTCCAACCCGGGGCTCATATACTTGAGTTGCACGGCTAAGGGCCTGGGAGAAAGGCAGTGGCCATCTGATACCGGCAGGAAGCGCCTGCAGTGACCCAGCTGGCCCAGCTGGCCCAGCTGGAATCAGCATGAACATAAATAAATCGGCGCCCTACAAGATATCATGCTCCTGGCCTCGGTGTCCCCTCTAGCCCTGGAGCATGGGGGGCATGGGGCAGGGCCAAGTCCACCTGAGCCACAGGGATTCTGAGAGAAGGGGTGACTAAAAGGGAAAATCCAGAGGCTTGATCATTAAATGGACCCTGATCCTGCAGAGTGACAGACCCCACTATTTTCTCTTTCTTCTTGCTCCCCAGCCCGGATTCCGTTCCGGAGCCTTGTTTTCTAGATGTTGAGAATTCTGGAGCCCTGTGCATGGGGCCCCAGGAAACTGAGGCACTTGCTGCAGAAGGCAAGACAAGCCTCCCTCACATATAGCGTCTGCGGTCCTCTGGGGGACGTCATGGTGGCTGGCCCCGGGGAGTCTGCGGGGCCACACTTCTTGGTCTTACAGTCAGATTTCGAACTTCACATGGCTGTTCTCACTGATGTCCAGTCGGGTCCGGACTGATGGCCAGTTTTGCCAATGACTCCAAGCCCCGTGGCCAATGTCTGGTATGACCCTAGATCCTCTGACTCTCCTCAGCTCCCCCTGAGCCCAAAGCATTTCATAGATCAGTTTACTAAGGAGAGAGTCATTGTTTGTAAAATGAAAATGAACAGGGTGACCTTTTGAAAATATAATTCACGACCTGTCACTGCCCAGCTAAAACCCTCCACTGGACACCCATCCAGAATGAAACCGAACTCAAGGGTGGGCATGGAGTTGCCCATTGACCCTCATTCCCCACCACTCCCTGCCTGCTCACCGTTTTCCTTCTAGCTGCATCTCTATCGGAATGTGCTCACTCCTACCCCAGAGCTGTGGTCCTTGCTACTTCTTTCTGGAAGCCTAGTCTCCCCTTTTCTACAGCTTTGACCCCACTGGCCCACACCAGTCTTAGCTTGGTGAGTGTCTCTCTGACCACCCAACCAGCACCCACACTGCTCCCTCCCATTCCAGTCCCTCTCCCTCCTGTGGTCCCAACGTATTTTCCTCATGGCTCTTCAAGCACTGGGGAACTGTCCCTTCCGAGTGTGTCATTGCTGTTGTGTTTCCCCGAGTAGAACACATGTCCCAGATGAGTAAGAACCCTGTCCTCTTCTCTGGTACATATCCCATGACTAGAGCCATGCTTAGCAAGAGTCAACAATCAACACATTAATCTTTGGATGGATGGATGGTGGATGGATGATGGGTGGGTGGGTGGATGGATGGATGGATGGTGGATGGGTAGGTTGATGGATGAATGACGTGTGGGTAGGTTGGTGGATGGGTGACTGGATGGGTGGATGGGTGGATGGATGGTGGCTGAGTAGGTTGGTGGATGAGTGGATGGATGGATGGATGGATAGACAGGTGAATAATCAGACCATAAATGATTTGCAGAACATGGGCGATAAAGACGAGGTCTAATTAATTTGGTCACCCAATGTGAACCAGGACACTCAACTACTACTCGGAGATTTTATATATAAACTAGTTGCTCTGTGTGGACCAGTATTTTTTACTGGGCCAACAAGATACATTTTCAAATTTGGTCATGTTAGGGGAAACAAGTTAGATTCCTGCCCTCAAGAGACCCCTGAAATTGTTCTTCTCATTTGTTCTGTGGAGACCTTGTCAGGGTCCAAACCTCTGTGAGTGAAGCATGATTGATATGAATTAAGTAAACCCTGTCTCCTCAGAGTCACGTCTACATCTTCCTGATAGAAAAAGAGGTTCCAGAGGCTATTGGCAAGTGGCCTTTCCCTGGCTTCTTCACCCCAGGAAAAGGGGATGGGGCTCCTTCTTCCTCTGCGGCCTCCAGATACCTGGTGCGGGTTTGGACATATGGGTGTTGTACCTGAAAGAGTTGTACTCAGTACATTTCCCAGCCTGCCCTGCAGTTCAGGTGGGGCCACATGAGGGGTTCTGGTGATGACGTGAAGGTAATGAGGGTGTCACTCCCACTCAGGTTGTTGAGAACCACCGTGATTTCTCCACACCTCTCCTGTCCTGCCTTGGTGGCTTGAAGCCACATGTTGACATGTCAGAGGATCCCTGTCACCTGGAGAGCACCGACGGCACAGACCCATCTGGATAAGGAATATACTTTGCTTCTGCTGTACCACCGACATCTGGGTCATTTCGTGCTGTAGCAGCGCCTGCCCCAACCAACACAACCTGTTGATGAGGTGTTGCATGGTGTCTGCGCTCCTGAGAGGACCTCAGGCTGAGATGGGGGCTTGTTGCAGGAGTGGGGGGGCAGATTCATGCCCGACTAGGTCGTCTCCCTCTGGGCATCGTGTGACTTGGCAGCCAAGGGAGGCTTGGCCTGGAGCAGAACAAACAGCATCTTCAGAGTGAGGAGGTCTCCTGAGGCCTAGTTGTGCCTCTTCTTGCCCACATAGGAGAACAGCTGGGGCTCCTTGGCTGCCCCTCATCGCCGGTGTGAACTAATTTGTCAGCAGAGTCTGGCTGTCTCTGCCTTGTCTGTGACCGTGTCCCTCGGAGCTGACTTCCCAGCAGACCACGTGCTCCCTGGCTCTCCAGATCCCCACCAGCACACCACACACCCCATGGGGAAGGGGTGGGTTTGCTCCACGCCACCTCCCTGCTCCTGTCCCCAGTTCCTTAGATGTGCCAAGAGCTGAAGGTCAGGAGACAGTGGGCACCCTACCTATTCCAGCGCCCACTCTCATGAGAGGAGATCTGGGCCAGCTTCCAGGCTGAGGAGTGGGTGGCCTCCATGGCTCAGAGGGGGACAGACTTGCCAGAAGTCTCTTTCCCTCTTACCCACTTGCACTGCTATGATCTACTCCTGTAGGGGCCAGAGACCCAGCAAGTCACTCTGGCCCCACCCCCGGCTTCCTCCCCTAACAGACAGAATGTCATTCATCCTGGTCCTGTCTGGAGACCTAGGAAGCAGCACTCTCCCCAAAAGGACCTCTGTGAGCCCCAGTCTATGCTTTGGATGGTGTGGAGTCTCCCCTCTCTTCATGGCTATTCATGGAAATTCTCACCTCCTAATGTCACTTCTCGGGCCCCCACCTGAGTCTCCACTGGCGTCTGTGCTTTCGAGCAAAGCTGTCAAAACAGAAGACCTCAAAAGTGGTGAAGTAACCTCCTTGGATACCATGGGACGTTGGCAAGCAGCAAGTGCCCGTGTGTGGACACGGAAAGAGCTGCTGAAACAAACATTCGAAGCGCTCAGTGAAGGTGGCCCCCTTGGTGGGCTGGGGGACCACGGCGCCATGCTGGGTGACATCCTCGCCCTGCTCCCTTTCAGCCCAGATGCCCATCCTGTTGGCCCAACAGGGAACTGGAGTCATTGATGCTCCTGGTCCCCAGAAGTCAATTCATGGGCCTGCGCCCAGCTCCCAAAACTGATTAGGGCATTTCAGCCTTCGAAG
Source organism: Solenodon paradoxus (assembly GCA_004363575.1). Lineage (NCBI taxonomy): Eukaryota > Metazoa > Chordata > Mammalia > Eulipotyphla > Solenodontidae > Solenodon > Solenodon paradoxus. Next base: position 68,706 of record RJWH01004063.1, on the reverse strand, counting down.
AGGAGGGAGTGCCACCCCGCCAAAGACAGAGGGACGGCAGGAAAGTGGAGACATTGCGCCTCCTCAGCGGGCAGACAGGTCCTGGAAGAGGCGGCCCCTACTCTCTTGCAGCCCCTCCTAATCCCCATGTCTTCAGAAAGTGCGACCCCGAGAACATCTGAGGGGTCACCAGAGGAAACTAAACTGCTGAGTAACTTCCCTTTTCGAATTTCTATTTGCCCCAAAGGAGCCATCCGTATCCACCACTGAGGGTGGCGCTGGGGACTTGCTGCTCTGCCTGTCCCCGCCAGCCCTCCCCTGTCTGCCCCGCACTGGGAGGTCGGGCGCTCAGCGGTTCTGAGCTCCCCTGAGCTCTCTCGGCCACCGGCTGTCACCTGTGATTTACCTCGGGGAGGAGAGTCGCCCAGCCTGGAGGGCTCCCAGGGCAGAGTTCAGGCAGGAATAAATGAGAAAAAATAGCACTTCTCTCCATGGATAAACAAAATCTAAATCTTCCTGGTTTTAAAAAGCCTCAAGGAATATGCAAACTGCAGTGCTCTTCTTAAGGTGTTGGAAATAGTGGTGGTGGAAAACGAGAGTGCGGCCTTCTGGAATGGCTCTGCGGAGCGGCTGGCTCCGTCACGGCGCTCGGGCCACGCTCGGGGCTGATTAGCCTCCATCCAGCCCTGTAGTCACGCAGCACTTAGACTGCTTAATGACAGATGCGCTCTGAGAAATGATTTCATTGTCGTGCGAACATCACCGAGTGGCTCCTTCAGAACGGACAGCGTGACTGCTCACACCCAGCCCTGCTGGGACCAGGCAGCCCCTCACCCACCTAGATGGCATCAAGGGACACGTGACTGTGATGTGTGCTCGTTATTCAATGCTGCGTAACCAGCAGCCCCAAACTTCACCGTTAAAAGCAGCGATGAACGCTTGCTGCTCCCGCCCTCGTTGGATCAGGACTCGGGGGATGGGCCTGGGGCGATCTGGCTCAGGGCCTCTGAGGGCTGGGGCTGGGGCATCTGCGGGCTGACTGGGGCGGGATGACCGGCCTCCCAGGGAGCTCACCCTCTTCTGGGGAGTTAGGGTTGGTAGCAGGGGGCTTGGCTGCCGAGTGACCTCACACTTTGGCAGCTGCCCCTGCACCCTCCGGTCATCCCCAGCCACTGATCAGAGACACTGCCAGCAGGAAGTCGGCGTCCTGGGTGAGCTGACCGGAAACCACACGTCACTGTTTCCAATATATCCTGCTGGTGGCACAGGTTGTCCTATCAGTAAGCACGGAGCCACGCCATCCCTGAGGACCAAGAGATGAGCCCCAAGGGCGCAACCTTGGAAGGTGGGCCCCCTTTGGCCCGTGTCAGACGCCCCCTCCCTTTGACAGGCAGGCATCCAGCTGTAGAAAATACCACAGAAAAGGACCACATCTTCCCGAGAAACACAACAGAATTCAGAAAAGGGGTTCCCGGCTCTGATGGGCGTCCAGTGACCTCCGTGAGCGGTCACGGCGTTCCTGGGGGGAAGAGAAATGGTGGTGGTGGACCACGCCCTTCCAGTCATATGGGCAGAGGTTGAAGGGTTGGCTAATCCTCATGGGAAAAGTGAGCGAACTTTCTGATTTTCGTGCCAAACGGGAATGGATAGAGAGCAGGGAATGTCGATCAGCATCGACCGTATGGGCCTGGCACTCCTTTCGCCATCGGGTCTCTCTGTGGGGAGCAAATGATGGGCTGCCTCGCTAGAGAGGACCCAGAGAAAGTCACTTGTGGTCCTCAGCCCCACGGGCCAGAGAGATGAGGCCAGTCGTCACACCCATGAGGTTCCGAGCAAGGGGCGGGTGATGACGCCACCCCCATCTCCTCTTGATTCTGTGGATAATTCATGCACAGCAGACTCTCCTCTGTGTCTGAGATCCTTTAAAATACATGAAGACTTTGAAAATAACCCCCAGTCCATGTCGATGCTCCTCAAATCACTGAGACATGGTCAATGTCTGCAATTACAATTCTCCATCTTTTGCCAGATAACTAGAAAAAGAGCCTGGGGTGTGTATGTCGATATATGGATCTTGGCAGGAAGGGTAATCTATCCCCAGACTTAGCTCACACCTGCTCAAGTGGGCTGAGTACCTTCGTGATCGAGGATATGGATCACTGGAAATTCTCTTCCATTTGAGCTTCTAGTTTTCATCTTCAGGCCCAAAACGGTGAAGGTGTTTCTGAGTCACACGGAGTTAAGTGGCAAAGCAATGAGTGGGTCACCATCTCCCAAAGCCAGGCCCATGGCTCAGGGGTCATCAGCACCCAGCTCCATGTCCCAGGAGCCTGCATTCTTGGGTCACCTCACCTGTGTGCACTTTCTCGTGGGACAGTGAAAACGGGGGAGAGGCTCAGAGTTGTCCTCTCTCTGGGGTGCCCGGCCAGCAAGCAGACTCACAGCTGAGCTGGGTAATAGGTAGAGGCTCCCTGTGGCCATTAGCTCTCACATAAATGACCCAGGGACAGAAGAGGCCAATAAGAGACATCCATTCTTTCAGGGGTTACTCGATCCATTCTTTTCAACCTGTGGACATTCCTGCAGCTTCTGCTCCCTGTCTCCAAAGTGGCCCCATCTCTGCTTGTTTCCAAACCCCCAGGGATTCCGAGCAACTTGCGGTCTTCTGGTAGACTCTCCTGGAATCAGATATCCCACTGATAAGAGTGTCTTTCCTAGCCTAAGCTGCCTGCTGACCAAAGGGCATTCCTTCTCCCTGCAGAGTCCAGGACACAGTGTTTGGGTGTCTCCGATGCCCTATGTTATGACACAGGCCCACATCAGATAAGGTGCCAACTGGCTTCTAGAGAAAGAGGAGATGACTTGTTTCTGTCTCAGGTAAGTTTGAAGAGAGGCATCCCAAGGTCGGGGCCGGATCCGTGAGTGCACAGGAGATCTGTGAGCCCGTGCTCCTCTAGCGACACCCTCCCGAGGTCTGTTCTCCATCTGCCCCTATCTCAAGCCGCCTGCCATGTAACGACGGAACCTGCCTCCAGACATCCCGAGTATCCCAGGAGGGACCCACTTCTGCATGTGATCAGAGCTGTGCTATTCCAGCCGCAGAGAAAGTGGAGCAGCAGGAAGGGTGAGAGGGGCGAGGGCTTCCTCTCTGAGGCCAGGACCCTGCCATACACCCTCTCCACTCACCGTTGGCCCAATAATGTCACCTGTCTACCCTGAGCTGCACGGGGCATGGAGAAACGTCCCGACCTGACTCAAAACCAAGGGTCCTTTTACTAAAAAGGAGATGGGAAGAATGGGTCCGGGGGACGAGGTGATCGCTAGTCTCACCAAGCCTGCTCAGAGCTCACCTCACAGGACCTCCAGAGGCGGCGCAGAGACTTCAAGTCCCTTTGACTGCTTCCATGAGGAGACCACATGTGGGGGTGCAACACACAGACACGTGTGCATATATACACATGCACACAGTTTTTCTCTTTTTACCGTCTTCCCAGAGACCAGGGCACCCAGATGAGGCAGAGGTTGTAAGAAAAGTCTCTGGATGCTCTCTTTGCTGGGCAGAGTCCGTGCCGCTGCCCGGCAGTGCACCCCACTTAGAAGCAGGCGCTGTGGCGTCCTGAGTGGCAGGACTCGAGCCGGAGGTGCCTCCAAGCCACGTGCAGGAGCCAGTGCGGAGTAAGGAGAGGAGGAGCCTCAGGCTCAGGTGGTCTCCAGTGTGAATGCACGCTCTGCTATGCCCTACACACTGCCTTCGTCCTCTTACCCTCTGTCCCCGACGATGTTATACGTCGAGTGGGAATGCAGGGAGAGAAGGGGAGGCTGGGGGCCAGCGGGGTGAAGCGGATCCATCGTAGAGTGAAGGGAAAACTGAAACAGTGGTGAACGTACGGTGTTAGAGACAGATGTGGATTTGCTGTCGACCTTACACCTGTGTCATGTCATAGAGCAACGTCCCTTCAACTGCATGGAAGGGGAGGCAGGGCTGCTTCCTGCGGCCTTCAGGGGAGCACCGGTGGGACGGAGTGTGCTGCCCAGCTCTGTAAGCCCCCGTGAACATGGTTCTCACCACTGCCCGGCCACGGCCCATCCTTCACTGGCGTGAGGAGTGGTGACAGCGTGGGCGGCAGCAGCACGCCCTGAAATCGCCTTGCAGTGTGCTGCGAGAGAGTCACGTGAGCGTAATGTGCCATCCATGACAGTCACCTACGAGACAACTGTCCTGATAGACGGGACCACACGGCCCAGGTGTGGCATCGGCTGTACCACTGGGTCTGTGGAGTTAGATCTATGATTCTGGCACCTGAGGAAATCACCTAACACTGTGTTTCTCAGGTGCGTTCCTGTTGTTCCGTGACAATGTCTGTGTTGGCTACAGCACCCACTTCCCAGACGGGTGGGGTCGGGGGCTTGTTTTGCGAAGCATCCCTGTTGGTTCTGACACACAGCCAGGTGTGGGAACCAGCCTCCAGCTTTGAGACTGCACGTCCCAATGCCGGAACTTCATTCTGCCCTTTTGTCCTCACGCCAGAAATCCCAGCAGCATCGGCCCTTTTCTAGCCATGAATAAACATTTGCATCCCTCTGTTGTCCCTCTGTCCTGATCAATAGCTCTTGTCTTAGCGTTTGGCATTCCCCTGCACGCTCTGGCAGGTTCCCAAGGTCAGAGATGGGCAAGGGATTCTCAAACACTACCACTGACCTGCGGGGTTGAACTTGGGATGTTCTGCATTATTGAATCATTCAGGAGAGACTGGATTGAATGCAGCCCTGTGCTCACGTGCATGGCAGAGAGAGACTGGGCAGCATGCCGTGGAGCGCAGTGCTGCTGAGGTGCGTGAGCAAGGGAGGTGGGTGCAGGGGACAGTCAGCCCCAGACCGCTGCCTCCAGTGATAAATGAGCCACCTCTGGGAGCACTTGTCAAGGATCTCTGTTCTTTCATGGATGCTGTGTGTAGTCATTTCGATTCCTCACTGAGGGACCAGCCTATTTGCCCAAGGAAGAAAGGATGTCTTCAAAGTTTACGAGGTGAATTATCCTACAGTCGAGCATGCATATTTGCACAAAGACAGCAGAGGTGTTTGAATGGTTCCTGCAGGTTCTTACAAAGCCCTGGCAACAGCTAAAATGGCATCAACAGGGAGCAAGCTAGAGTCCAGAGTTCTTCTGGCTCTCTGGAGTGAGGACCATCTTCTCAGGAACCAAAGAGTTGGTATAGCTTTCCAAGGCCCTCAGGGCTGGCATGGGCTCCCCAGGCCTTTATAGACCCGTAATTGTCTCCATGTTTCTGGCTCAGCGGGTATAAACTAGTGGGATGGGTTGCTTGCAGAAAAGGCTCCAATCATTCTCCCCATGTGCACTTTCAATGTGGTTTTTGCAAGTCCCCTGTCAGGAGGTTGAGTTTATGTGAATTTGGGCTGATTTTGTCACTTGCCTCAGTCCACAAAATATGGTGGAAGGGACATTCTGGCAGGTTCACAGTTAGGCTCCCTAGCCCTGCTCCTGCTTACCCTGTGGAACTTTCTGGATCCTTATAAACAAGCCCAGGCTGGCCCACTGGAGAATGAGTCACTTAGAGCAGCACAGGAAACCCGCTTGTCCTGACCACAGTCCCAGACACTAGAGATCCCAGCACAAATCAGCAAAGTTCATCAAAGAGTTGGTACCTCAACCAACATAGAGCATCAGCAAGCCCGCCAAGACCAGAAGAAATGGCCAGCAGGTGCATAGACTCATGAGCTCAGTAAATATTTACTCATGAAAGCCACTGGGCTCTCTGCTTGTATGTGATGCAGCCATGGCCGACGCATGCACCTTGTGGGGGGACTGTGATGATTCCTCAGTCTCCATAGAATTCATGTGGCTCTGTTGCCAATAGGTCCCCAGGCTATTCGGGGTCCATGGGGTCTTTTCTGAACATACAAAGTCACCCAGGAGCTCAGGAACCTTGTCATCCTCCAAATAGATATCTCTGATATTGTGATACTGTAATGGTCTCTGGGAAGACAGGGGCCATTGTGCCACCAGAGTCATCAAAGGGAGCTGTCATTGTGGTTGCTCCGGACATGATGAGACGGTAGCTGGCCCCCTGGCTCGCCAGCTCATGTGACTCCAATAGAGCACTCGGGTGGTATCACCACCAGGGACAGCTCTGCACAGTGGAGTTTGTGTCAATCCGTTGAAAGGAATAAAAGCTGTGTTTATAGGACACAGAAGACTTCATGATAAGTCAAAATGTACAGCTGTAAGTATAAGGTCAGATACCCAGTCAAATACTGTGTTTCTGGAATGATCCACAAGAACCTCAGACCTATGCTTGACTCTTAAAAGAATCAGATAAGCACAGGTGGGATGGGGAGGACATTTATTTTATCTTCTTCACTTGCTATCATGCTGCAGAAACTGTGTGGCGTAGGCATTGAAGACTTGCACTTGGATCTAGATCCCTGGCCTCAGATTCTCTGGAATTTGCCTAATCTTGGACAGTGCATAGGGCTCAGACCCAGGACATACACAGACAGGCTGCCTCCAGTCTGCATTCTTCACCCCCATTCCGTGAGTATATGTGGTGTGCATGTGCACACACACTCACACAGAAGTTAACAAGCCTGACTTACATCTGTGCATGCCTACTACAGACAGGACTAATTTAATTTCTTCATTTTCTACATTGGTGTTCAAAGCCCTCAGCTGTTTTGTTGAGGCTATAGCTTCTCAGTGATTCAGTTGTGTTCACCTTAGATGAAAATAATGCATGCTCCTTGTGATTTATTGCTATGGATTAAATGCCCTGTATGAAAGTTATCATATTAATTGCAGCTTCTCAATCTGTTAACTAGGCTGAGCTGTTGATTATGCATTTATGCTACCAAGCCTGAGCCCAGAGAGCACTCCTGTTGGTCATTACTGTAATAAGGTAAAGCGGATGAGTAGACTTGTCCATGTGCTGATTAATTCCCAGGGAACCTGTGTCTTCTCGAGACAAGCTCTGCAAATTCCCCTTGCACTGCCGAGGAGTTTGGGATCAAAACCCCTTGAGAAAATTGGATTGTATTTCTAAATCTGCAAGATTAGGGTGAAGCTGGTCAAGCTGAAAAAGCTATTCCTGGGGAAGTGGGGGAAGTGTGGCAAGGTAAAGCTTAAACGGTCCTGTGAAGACCAGAGGCTGACATTTGGTAAACAGAAAAACACACACATAGAAGCCTTTTACTAGATAAACCTTACACAAGTGACAAAATTTTCAATAATGCAAAGAATGTGTTTTCATTAAAGGTTAGTTTCTTGGTTACAGGTTGAAGCAGAGTGATATTCAATAAAGGCTCTCACTTCCCTGAGGGAAATGGTATTTCCCTGCCATGCAGGATTGCAAACCCAAGTGGAACATCCCAAGCCTGATGCACCCCCGGCTGTGCTACCCCATAACCACCTTTCCTGGTCTCAAAAAACCCAGAAACCCCTAAATTTCACATGCCATTTTGAGTAAAATTGTAGGCATTTTGCTATGTTGACCACAGGTGATAGGAAAATAACAGAGGCAAAAGCATGTTGAGTCCGTATTATGGTGTCTTCAGAAGGAAGGAAGCTAAATTCTATCAAGTTTGAGGAGGGCTAGGCACCAGAAGCTTAGCCAGGACCTACACAGAAGGAACACCCCCAGGTTTCTGCGAAAAGCATAAATGCCTTCTCCGTTATTTGCAGATGAACAGCATGTCTAACCAATTGTGCTATCGAAATGACAGAAGACATGGTACTTAATAAATTGACAACAGACAAAGGGACTTTCTCCTGGGTGTCTTGTCTGTAGTGAATGCTGACTAATCGATCTTATCCACCAACTACAATTCTGTGGTCACCAGGAAGAGACTTCCCTGCCCTCAGACGCATGGCTTGGCATTCTCTGAAGTGAGGGCTTTGCTGTTTGAGAGAGGCATGGGATGGGGTGTGTGAATGGCAAAAAGTGAATCCACACAGCAGGGGTTCCTGTACTGGCTCTTCTACTTTCTAGTTTAAGCACTTGGCTGATGTATTAATAATGTCTTTGGCCTTATTTTTCTAATCTGCAAAATAAGAACTCTAAGAGTAGTTGTGAGGGTTGAGTTAATAGAAGCAAAATATTAGAATGAGTCCTGGCTCACAGCAAAAGTCAGTGACTTGTTGAATGTTGCCTTCTTATCTTCAGCCCCAGGATGGTTTTTTAAAATACCTTGCTCCCTTCACTCTGAGACTAAGTGGTATTTTCTCCTAAGAATCTTGTTGGAGATGTTTGGATTTCTTGGTTACAGGCAACAGAAATCCGGCCACTATTGGAAAGAGATCGGAGGCTCAGAGAAAACATGACTGGAAATAAAGCCTTGGGAAATAGCAGAAACCCTGGTTCCTACAGAAAAGCTTGATAACACCGCACAGGGAAAATCTGGAAGCCCAGCCAAGATCAGGGCTTCCTTCCTCCAGCCCGGCCTCCCTGTGCCTCTGTTGCTTTTAAGTTTATTGAAGGTACACTGCATCATAGCACAATATAGGTTTAAGGTGTGTATCCTCGTAAATCAATATCTGTACATAATGCAGTAATTTCACTACCACCGAATCTGGAATCTGAATTCCCGGAGAGCCCAGCCATGTGCTGCCCCCTAGCGTAAGAGCCAGACTCTCATGCTCGGTTTCCCGGTACAGAGCCATACAGGAGAGGTCTTCCCTACCAAGGTCACAGTACCAAGATCTCCAGCAGCCCAGCAATAACCAACAGCCCCTACGATGGAGTCATGGACTTCTGAGCAGAAATCTTCCCTTCGACAGAAGCTTTTCAACAGCTCTGGAAGCGTTAAAGCCCAAGAGCCCTCTGCTGCTCTCTGTTGCAATCCAAACCCACCACGTGGACTCGGCGGGGCTGTAATTCGTCTTCTCCCTCCCCTCCCTTCCCAGTTCCAGGAGTCAAGGAATTACTGGAATTAAATAGAGTGGTTCAGGCTGCCTATTGTTCCTGGTAGGTCCTACGTTACAGCGGCACCTGCCAGTGCGGTGTGTGTCTGATTCGCCCCTTGCATGTGGCTCACACAATGGCAATTGTTATGGAAAAAATAAAAAGTTACCCAGGAATGAGCTCTTGCATCTTGCACTTCATTTACTTTGATCCAACATTTGCAAGTTCTTCATTACACTTGCTCAAGAGCCTTGTCATTTTCGCCTGAGCCAGCATCTGCTCCACATAGATACTATGACACACCCAGGGCAAACAAGTCTCCTTAGAAAGGAAGAGGAATTATTTAACTTGATTTATAGATTGGGGTGAGACTTTTTCTTTCCTTCCCTCAAAGGATCCAGCTAGCCGAAACATTTCATTAGTGAGCACATCAGTGCATTCAAGTCCTAAGTGGAGCAGGCAGCCAGCCATTGTTCTCCCAGATGAAAGCAGACAGGCTTTGGCATTGTTTTTATTTTGGGAGGGGAGCTTGCCAGGAGGAAGGCAGGAACACTCATCTGGCCTCCCAAGTGTGTGTGCGGCTCACTTGTATTAATGTGAGAGGCAGAAGTCTTCAACTTCTACACCATCTTGCTTCTCCATCTCAGGAAACAGTCGGGACGAATGGCGGTCTCATTGCGGGGTGTGGCGTCTTTCTCTTGTCACTCGTTGCTGACAGGGGCTGGACAAACAGGGTCTTCAGAAGCTATATTGGTTTCTCTTGGATGTAAACGCCATGGCCCCAGCTACCACAGGAATGGGAGACCCAGGTGAGCGGGCGGAAGAGGAGTGGAGGTGGCGCCTACCAGGGACTGGCCATCAGACACCCTGGTCCCAAAGGTGTCCCGAGATGAACATGTAGTGAAACTGAGTCTGATTTGGGGGAGATGGGGTAGAGAAGGCTTTAGAAATGAGGATTTAACACAAACCATCCAACCTTTCAATAGTGACTTAACTTGTGAAAAGCTCCTGACACCAGGGTGGGCCTGTGGCCCTGCCTGAAGTGGGGGCGTTCCTCTCCCTGCCTGAGAGCTCCTGATTGGGCAGGGCCTGTCCCCTGGCCCTGAACGGACCTGGACTGGGCCAGGACCAGCTAGGACACAGGGGAGCCCATGTAGATGACAAGTGTCAGCACTTCCAGAGGAAAGCAGGCACCTCCTGTCCATCCAGGGCTACCAGAGAAAAGGACTAGCAGAGAGGTCCTGAGCCAGCGGAGAAGCCGGCAGGAACAGGAGCGAGTCTGCTAGGTCACCCAGAGTTCAAAGCCACACATGAGCCACACACCTCCTTGAATGGAGCTGCAGTCCCCAGGTGTCATTTAACTAACTGAAAACATGTCACAGCTTTTCTTTTTAAGGAAAGGAGCAGGCAGGCATGAAGATGAGATGGCAGGCAGGCAGGAAAAGAGAGGTGGAAGAAGCATCTTTATTTTACTTTTATTTGGTTGATCACACTGGTTGTTTTTCCCCCGGACCCAGGACTCAAACCCAGGGCTATGTGGCCTGTGCTCCTTTGGAGGTAACTGACCTAATCGCTGCTCCCCCAGGACATGTCAGCCTGTCACATCTTTCAAAAACAGAAATGACCTTTGAGTGGATGATCTTGTTGCTTGTGGGAGGCAGGGGCTGGAGGGAGAGCAGGGGGTGCAGCTGACCCTCTGGGAGGGGCCTGCAGAAACTCCCTCCTGCAAAGCAGACAGACCCCCAGACAGCCAAATGCCGTGACGAGGTGGCTTCTGAACCTAAAAACGTCCTCAAACTCACATCTCCTCCCTCTAGGTAGGGAGCTGTCAGAAGTCGCTGCTTTGAAACTGCTTTTAAGTTAAGATGCTTTAGATCCTAGGAGAATACAAGCGTATTCTCTGGAAGGTGACTTTAATCCATTATTTTTGACAAGACTCCGTCAGACTGGCTGTCACTCTCCAGCCAGCCTCGTGAGTGCCATGCAGTGAGTTTTCCTGAGGTGGGAGCAGGCAGGGGTGCTGGATTGAGGTCTCCAGATACAAAAGAGCATGTGGTTTTCCAAAAAGAACAAAGGGACTTTGCTGAAAAATGAATGTGTTAGAAGAAAAGTTCACTATTCCGAGGAAAGGCAAACATATGAGAGCAGCAAGAAGAGGTGTGTTGGTTTTCCCTGGAGACAGCCACGAGAATCTCCGCGTGACGCCCCTGTAAGAGCAGCAGGAATGACTTTGAAAGGCACCAAGCAGAGTCCCACAGTCACTGTGACACCCACGTTCCTAGCAGCCATGTTCACACCGGCCAAGGGGGAAGCACCCCGATGTCCACTGACGAATGGACGAGAGAAATGTGCTCCATACCCACAATGGAATAGTATTCAGTCACAGAAAAGAGTGGCATTATACCTGCTACAACATGGAAGGACCTTGGAAACATTGTGCTTCAGAGAAATAGCCAGATTTTAGATGGACAAATATTGCATCATTCCAAGCATACGAGCTCCCTAGGACTGGCAAATTCAGAAACTGAAAGTAGAATAGGAGTTACCAGGGGTGACAGGGAAGGAGGAATGAGGGCTTGTTTCATGAACACAGAGTCATGGGGAGATAATGAAACACTGGGGTGTGGAGAGGGGTGGTTACACAATAATGTGGGTGTATTTAATGGGCTGTACACTTAGGAACAGCTAAATGACAAATACTATATTACGCATATTTCACCACAATCTTTAAAAAATTAACAGAGATCAAATTTTTTAAAGAATGAATACGGCACTAGATCCTTCCGTTGGAATTCTTTAGTGCACACAACGAAAATGATTTGGGCGGGTTTCTTTCTTCCATGGAGGGACAGTAAGGTTGGAAGATGGCAGCCAGGAACATTTCTCCAAATGCTCGCACCTGATATGCCCACATAGACCAGCAAACAGACAGATTAGCCCCCGGGGTGGAGGCTTCTGCCGCCAAGCACCGCTCCCCCTCCAGCAGGGCGTCAGGAATCCACATCCATCCCGACCCTCTTCCCCGAGATGGCGTGAGACACAGGTGAAGGGCACCTGCAAGCCCAGGTGGCTGCCTTGCTTCTGGTGACCGACGATAAATCGGGCTCCCAGGACCCTCCTCTGGTTTGGTGAATTTGCTAAAATTGCACAAAACTCGGAAAATCCGTCTACTCACCAGATCGTGGATCTATTACAAAGGATATGACAGGATCTGACTCACAGTTGGAAGAAGGGCAAATGTGGGGAGGGCACATTGAGCCCCCTCTGGGGGGCCATGCTCCCCAAATCTGCAGTTCACTGGCCCATACGCATTCTAAAGCCCCTTCTCTGGGGTTTTTATGGAAGTTTCACTGTAGACATAAATGATTACATCACTGGCTGCTGGTGACTGAACTCAACCCTGGCCCCTCTCTGTCCATGGGACTGGAAATTCTAGTTCCCCCACAAATCTTGTGGTTGGTTCCCTGCCACGCAGTTCCCATTCCCAGGTTCTTCCTAAAAGTCACCTTCTTCACTTACATGAGACACCTTCACCCCTCCCCACATTAAGGAAATTCCAAGTCTCTGGGGAGCCGAGCCAGGAACTGTGGATAAAGACCAAACATGTACAAGAATACCTTTAGGTCAGATACAGACCAAAGCATGTATATTTCTTATAAATCACAACATCTCAGTCTTCTTTCAGACCCTCAGTTTATCCAGACTCATCATTCTGACCAGAGGCGCGCCCTGCGGCTGTCCCCGGATGCTGACATTGCTGGAAGGGTTCCCAATGGACGGGGGTGAGAGGGGAGTTGGGTGATTCCAAGGACTTCAGCAGGAATCTGGGAGAGGAGGCACTGCCCTGGGCCCAGCTCAGTGTGCGGTCTGCTTTGCACGAGTTAAACTGAGATGTGTCGGCCGCATGGGTGGTCAGAAAGGAGAGAGCACTGCAACCAGCTCTCGGGGAGAATCCGCCCCTGTTCCTGCCTCAGTGGCTGAGTCAGGACATCTCATCTCATCTCTGCTGCCCTTGGGCCAGGGCACACACTGCCTCCCTGGATGTGAGGCCCGTGGGCAGTAACCGAGAGACAGCCCACTGTCCTGGGCACGTAGCTGCAGACGCAGGTGATTTCACAGACTCCGTCACTGCATGAGCCCAGTCCACCCCACCGGCCGCTTCTCTGGAGAAAGCCCCTGATTCAGTTGCTGGTTCTGCTTGAGTGCTGGGAGCAAGAAGTGCACTCGAAAAACAGAGAAGACTGGATGGCTCTCAGACTGGATGCCACTGCGAAGAAAGAGGATGGACGACAGATTTCCTCATAAATCAGCAACACTCGAGCATATTGTGTTCCTGGCCCAGTAAAGAGATATTACAAGGGGACGAGGGGGCACCTCCTGGAATGGGGACATCATTAAGTAGATGATGCCTGGCATCCAGTGTCCTAGAAGGGTGACTTCCCTCTGAACACAGATAAACCATTCCCAGTAATGTGGGAATGGACGGAACCTACCTGCAGGCCGACAGATGTGCTGCTGACCATCGAAGAAACCCGTCTCGACTCTTCTCTGTTTCTCAGGGACAGGAGGCAAAAGGCTCAGGAAGTGCTGAGGGATTGCTGGGCTGTTACCTAAGCAAGGTCAGTGCCTTCTCCCCAGAAGGAGGGCCACCCAAGCACCCGAGGCCGGTTGTGCGTGACCTTGAGAAGAGGGGGTGCTGAGTCGCAGGGCTGCACATTGCTAATTTTAATACTTTCTGTCCACCTGCCTTCCAAAGTGGCCATGCCATGGGCCTTTCTCAAAGGCAAAGTGGCTGTCGGGTTGCTCTTCCCTGGGCTCTATGGGGGCCGTCAACAGAGAACTGATCTGCCGTCATGGGTCACTTGACAACAGGAACACGAGAAGAGGTTCTGAGAAATGCATTGTTACCAATATAGGCAAATTGTGAGCATCATGAAGTCTAATCTCACACACCTAGCTGCCACAAACCAGGACACATCCAGGCTCTATGACTGAGCCTACTGGGACCAGCTGTGGATTTGTGGTCATTAAGCGATGAGTGACTTGTATATTAAGAATCCTACAATGTCCCAAATCTATTTTCAAAACTGCTTTTTTTTCTCTCTGTGGATTCCTCAGACAGAAAGAGTGGGAAATAAAGCAGTGAAAGAAGATATTAGCACAGGAATTGAAAACTCACACACCTACAGGCCTGGCCAGCCACCTAACCAATAATGATGATAATAACAGTAAACACTAATACACAGCTTTCAAGGAGCCAGGCACTGGCCCAATCCCTTTGCATAGCACAAATCAGCTGATTCTCACATCAAGGCTATAAAGCAGTTATCTTCGTATTCCCATGTCACAGAGGGGGGGAACTGAGGCATAAAGGGATTGAAGATGCTCCTGTCAATACTGATCACAAAAGCTTAACTGAGTCAACACAGTCTGACTTCAGAAGGCATGAGCTCAAACGGCAGGAACCATCCAGGGGTTAGAAGCCTGACATTCCAGCAGGGTCACGCTGAGTTTCAACACTGCAGCCTACAAGCAGAGACACTGGAGGAGGTGAGTGAGTGCTCATCCCCCAGGAGCTGCGGCCAGGAGGCAGCGCTGCTCTCGCCCTATGTGAACTCGGCCTCCACAGACCTTCCATTGTCTTTGAAAGATATCAGGACTGGGGTTTCCTTATGAAAAGCCTCAATTTTGAAATACTGACTCTGCTTGTTTTTAATAACAGTACAGATTGTATTACACTCTGAGCTAGAACTAAATAAGCTAATATTGGCTTGAAAATGTCGACACAGTCATTGCCAGCATCTTTGTGCTTCTTTTAGATTCAGTCTGAAGAGCTCACATGTTTCCTCTGCGTAACAAACCACACCAAATGTTGGTGACTTAAATGAAAACAGTTTTTTTATTGCCCTTTATTCTTATTTAGCAATCACAATAGAGGACAAAGATCATGAATTATAATCCATTATGATAGTTTATTGACTCTTACTAGAATTATTGCTCATGAGCCCGTGGGCTGTGGACTGACCCACGCTCGGCTGATGGTGGCTGGGCTCACGCCTGCATCCACGAGAGCTAGCAGGTCAGCGGGGGGCCGGACAGTGGTCCTGCGGAGCGGCCTGCGGGGAGCGGCCTGCAGGGAGCGGCCTGCCTCTGCTGCGTTAGGGCTCTCTTGCTCCAGCGGGATCGCCTGGCCTGGCTCACAGAGCAGCTCAGTGGGCTTCCATGGAAGCAATCAGAATCCTGCAAGGTTTCTTAAGGCCCAGACTTAAAATTCATAAGCCTCTGGTTCCGTTGCATTCTCTTTCCCAAAGAAAGCCTCAGAAAGCCAGACTGTCCCCACCCAGTGGAGAATTCGACCCTTGGTAAGTGTATTGGCAAAGCCTCGGGACCATATTTGCAGCCTTCACACCCATTCTGTCCGGGATCCACTCCTGGACCTTGCTGATTGCTTGAATGAAAGCCAAAGTACAAAAAGAGCAATGAGACTTTCAGAAGAGCCATTAAGAGAAATGGTTTGTGGACAACTGACAAATTTCAAACATCCAGGCCCAATATTCATCTTTGTTCCTATTCCCAGGGAAATAGTCATCTAAGGAAGCTGAATTAGAAGTCAAAACTATTGGGAATGAACTCTAAAGATAGCACACCCTAAAAATAATGGAGAGAGTAAATAGACAGCAACGATGTCAGTTCAGCACTACATCAACGCCATAACCCTCCGGAGGACTCTTCCCACCTCCTGCGCAAAATGTGTGGATTCCTATTAACAGCATAGGAGAAAGCCTGTAATAAAGGAAAAGCAATGTGAATTCTCACCATTATCATCCATAAAGTCCACAAAATTCTACTAGGAATCTATCTAGTGATGCCACAAATGTGCATTGTGGGGTTTAATTAATGTTCTTTGAGCAGAAACCAGCTGATCACTCGTTTGTTGCTCGTTTCTCAAA
Source organism: Solenodon paradoxus (assembly GCA_004363575.1). NCBI lineage: Eukaryota > Metazoa > Chordata > Mammalia > Eulipotyphla > Solenodontidae > Solenodon > Solenodon paradoxus. Next base: position 52,862 of record RJWH01004063.1, on the reverse strand, counting down.
ATGACTCATTCACGGTGTGGATGGAGAATAGACAGATCTGACTAAGCCACAAGGATCGATTCATTCCAGGCTTCTTCCCCTAGCTCTCAGTCTAGGTGGTGCAGCAAATAGGAGACCCCAAGGATGTGCACCCCTTAATCCCCAGCATCTGTGGATATGTTACCTTACAGGCCAAGAGACCGTGCAGGTGGGTGGCATTACGGATGAGATGTTCTGGACCATCCAGCAGCCCCATGTCATCACAAACTCCTAAGAGGAAGCAGAAGGTTCAGAGTCTGCTGTAAGGACAGAAGCGAGGCCAGCGAGGGAGGTTGCCGTGTGACGCTGCTGACTTTGGAGACAGAGAATGGAGCTACGAGCTGAAGAATGGGGGCAGCCCCTAAAGTGAAGCGATTATCCTGCCTGAGACTCCAGGAAGACACAGGTCTGCCAACCCCTTGATGTTAAGATTTCTGCTCTGCAGATGGCAGATAACGCGTGTGTGTTAAACCACGAAAGGTGCCACCATCTGCTGGATGGGTTTGAGGGCATACACTTCCTAACTAGTTCTCCCGCTCTCCAGCCTACCGAGCTCGAGACCCCATGTGACACTAGAACCAGCTGGTTGCACAGTTGTGAACCACAGATGTTAGGCTCATTGCTCAATTCCTTGTGCCTCAGTTTCCTCAACTACATGATGGGCAGAGCCATAGTTCATATCTCATCATCAAGAGAAGGAAGAGCTGAATTAATACTTAACACAAGCTTCCTGTTTCCAACACTAAAGCAATAGTTAACTATTATATATAAAAATATGCCCTGATTCCTAGGGATCTTCAGACCAATGTTTAAAAGACAAAGTAGCTGGTGTTAATGTTACACATTTCTATTTCAAGTTAAAGCCAATGGAGAAAGGAAAGAAACAACACTTCTATGCTCAACAGGTCCTTGTGTGAGCCTTTGAGACGTGTGCGCATGAGTGGGCCTGTTAGGACATATGCATTTCGATGGATCATTTATGTGAGATTAAAGTTATTTCTTCTCATTTTATTTCCCCAGAGCCCCAATAATAACCTGGAGCCTTATATGGTCTGAGTAATCTCTGGAAATTGTTCAGACTCCATCAAATGTTTGCTCAAAGTTGATTGGATTAAATTTAAACTCCGAATGACCTTTATCTAGAAAGGTCACAGTACAAGTTATGTCATATGAAAGGATAGACATCACATTAGTTCCCTTCTTCCTAATTCCTTGTGGATCTAGAAATACCCCCACAATGGCCTCTTGCATCTCCCTGGTGCCCACCTGTGTTGCTTTGCAGGGAAACACCAGCATCTGCTTCTACCCAGAGAGAAACCCCTACAAAGTCCTTCTTGGGTACTGTGAGTCCAGAGTGGAAGGATGGAATTGTGAGCAGGCAAAAGGAGCAGCCAGCTGATTGCGATGGTCAGAAGGGCCTAATGTGTTTAGTTTGGAAGTTTCTTGAAGGGCAGCCTTTATTCTTTGATTCTGTAAAGCTGATGAGAAGAAAGATTTTCTTGTAAGACAAGAAGGGAGGACTTCTTTCCTATCGTCCAGTATCAGGATGAACAATTAACGAATTCATTCACCTGCCCTCCAGCCGTGTGTGTACAAATCTCTATTTGATGCCCTCTGGTGTGAACGGCAGCTCCTGCTCCTCCTGACCGAGAGGAATCAGCGCTTGTCTCCACCTCCACTCTTCCCAGACACATAGGTTCCATGGCACAGAAACACATTTCAAAAGACACAATAACACCCACATCAACACCACAGACTCTAATGTCTCAGGAAGAAGCTGAGAGGGAGGCAACCCAGGCCTGAAATGACAACTCAGTATAGTCATTAGGCACCCAGATTCCTTATGCCTCATGGTCACAGAATGGACTCTGGAGCACCAGCAATCACATAATCACTCCCAGTAAAAGAGGGAGAAAGTGGGAGAGGAAAAGCGCACCCCTCCTGGGCTGCTTCCTCTAAGGGGTCTTCCTGGAATCCCTCCCATCCCAAAATGTGTGACCTTTATCTGAATGCACTTGGTCACATGGAAAAATCAGCTTCAAAGGAAGTCAGAGGTATGGGCCTTTATCCGGGTAATTTCCATCCTAGTAAAACCAAGGCTTTGAGTCTGAGGCGGAAGGGGAAGGGCCTCCAGCATCCAGAGCTCAGCTTCCCGTTCACACCTGCCTCTCCCGTGCCACCTTTCCCACGCCATCTCCACATAGCTCTGCGGTCAGACAGCACGGCGACCGCTCATGTTCCTGCATCCCCCACGTCTATTTTAACAGCATGTTCCATAGGCTTTACCCCTAAATCGATCCCAAATCGGCCCCATCTTCTGCCTCCACCAGGTCTAGCCCTAACCCCACCGTTGCAGCAAATCTGGTCTCGGCAACCCCGCCCTCCAAAACCCTCTGTGCTTGAGTGAAAACCCGCCCATGACTTGAGCCTCCTCATCCCACCTCTCCTTTCCTCGGGCCCCTTGGCCTGCTGGTCCTCCACACCCCAGCTTCCCTCCACCAGGAGCTTTGGCCTTTCTTTTCCCGATTTGAACAACTTCATTTTCGGCTGTTTGCTTTCTAGATCTTTCTCTCCAGTCCCACCCCAATAACACCCCTCCGATGTGCACTCTGACCACCCAACGCCAGCACGTATCTCCCAGCTTCCCAGCATCGGAGCATCTTTGCTGCACTTGTCGCTGCTGAATTATCTTTCTAAGCATTTATCGGCTCGTGGTTTATAGTTTGACTCTGCCCGTCAGGATACTGCCCCTGGGAGGGTAGGGAGCCTGCCTTTCTCGGTCTGCGGCCGTGCTCCCCAAGGGCTAACATGGTGTCTGACCCATAGGGCTCAAGCATTATCCGTTAAGTGAACAGATAAAAGGACACTGTGCGAGACTCGCCGTGATGAGACAGCCCGAATCAATTAAGAGCAGAGCAGTAAGAGGATGCTGAGTCCACGCTCCAGGAACCTGGCCCGGCCGTGCAGCAGGGCACCAGACAGAGCCTTGGATTCCTAGAGACTGGCTCCTGTCCAACCTGGAAGAACAAAAGGAGGAGGAAACATCCCAGAATGATGAAATTGCACCGGACAACTTAATGAAAAATTCTCGGCTCCCACTGAGGCATTAAATAGTTGGTTTCCACATGGAAGCATCCATCGCTGGTGACAAGCCCTTGACAAACTGTTTCTTTATTTTTTCATGGAAATGTTATGGGTGAGAAAGATTAACCAAAAAGATTTCCCCCAAATCGCAGTCTTGTCTTTGGGCTTCGCTGCTCACCAGCGGAGACTGCGCTCGAGGCAGAGGACAAGAGTGCTGGAAGATGGATGATGCTTTCGCATCCAATTACATTGAGATATTAATTACACGATTTTGAGTTGACTGGAGTTATATATTGCTCGTGTAGGGAGAGGGCTAGTTTCTTTTTCCAATGCACTTTCCTACCACTGCCTCCCACCAGGAAGAATAGAGCCTTCTCTTCGAGGAAGTTCACATTCTGGTATTATTAAATAACAGGAGGAGAGTTTAGTTCTGAGAGTGAGAAATACTCGCATTTGGCTAACGCAGGCTCCCAGGCTGGCCATTACGTCTGTAGATGGCTCTGGTCACCTTTGAATTGAAGCTGGCATCCCAAGAGTCTGCAATCACGCCACGGGACGCACGCTTCCGAATGTCAGGACTTCACCTGCCGGGGCCCCTTCCGGACTTGCCACAGCCGAGAGACACAGTCACAAAACGGGGTCGGAAGTACACTGGCCACGTACATCTGTGGAACCCCACGCACCTCTCCCGCTTCAAAACCAGCTGACGAAAGTCATGTGCGGGTCCGAGTACGAGATGAATGTTTTCACTCTGTATCCCGCGGCGCTGTATTTGAAGTGAGCTCTCCTGTTATGTCCAAATCCTGTTTTGCTACCATTGTATGAACTACTTCCTAGAAAGACTGAAATACAGCCTTAAGCCAGAAGCCCATGAAATAAACAAAACATGGTTTGAGCTTTTGATGACTTTTTTTGAAGCAATAACTCCAATGAGAAAAGAGGGAAAATGCCCTTCACTGTAAGTCGTGCCCTCAGCCTCTTCCTTCCAGAAATAACGTATGAGCATCTCGTCCTAATATTTGGACCAAAAGGGAGCCCTGGGAAATAAGTCACTACGGGTTAGAGAATCCAGGCATAGAGACTGTCTTTCCTGCTTTATTTCCCTAATTATTTTGAAAATATCATTTTAACCTACAAAAAAGAAGATGTGCTCACTTTGGAAATCTTAAAGATACGAGTGTCACCATAACCTCATCAGGCCAGCACCTGCATGGAGAATTGCCTAGTGCCCGTGTGCACACAGACGCATAAAGGTGACATCACACCCCGCACACACCGCGAATCTGTCCTTGTCAAGTCACTGATCACGTAATTCCTAAAGGCTGAACAATGGCTTATTGCTGCATTTTTTCATCGCTCAGAATCTTTGCCCACTCAGATTGAGACCAGCGTGAATATATCGTATCTTTTCAATCACTCCTAGTTATAAATTCCTCAAAGTGCGATAGTTAGGTGAAGTTTTTGTCTACATCATTTGTGTATATACATATGTGTGCATAAATATTTTACATTTTAGTTGTATATCTAGCATTTAAGCACATTAAATAATGTGTGTATGTTTATATATGGCTTATTAAAATAATTATAGATACTTACGTAGTTATTTTTAATTATAGATTATGTCATTATTTCATTTATAAATGTATATTTTCTTATGATTTATAGAAGTGACAAATCTATTCAATGGATAGCTCTGTGTGAATGTAAATATATTTAAGCACTGCAGGAAGCAATCCTCTTGGTGCAGTGCGACTTCTGTGTGTTTGGGCTGCACTGCACCTCTGCATGGAGGTGGAGACAGAGAGAGAGAGAGAGAGAGAGAGAGAGAGAGAGAGAGAGAGAGAGAGGTGCTGATGGGTGTTGGGACCCCTGTCCCAGCGTCTCCTCAGGTGAGTCTCACTGTTGATCCCTGGTTCTGCCTGGTTCTGCCTGGTTCTGCTGGCTGACTCGAGAGGGGTCTGCTCCATGCTGGGCACACGGGTCCTTTGGGTGCTTCCTCATTTGTGTGGGCTGGAGCCGCATCACCAGTCTGTCGGTTCTGCCAGGCCTGACTGGTAGGAAGCCCTGCTCATGCCACCCCGCTGGGCACTAGTCCACTTCTGTGTCCTCATCTCCTGTTCCTCATCTCCAGTTCCAGTTAGTCTCCCTCCCCTCCTTGACCCAGGCCCAGAAGCTGCATCAGCCAAAGCTCAGCTTCTGGGAATTTAGCTCCTGCATCTGGCCACATGCTGACCCATGTGGGTCAGCCCTGAATTCCTGGCTGTGGTCTGCTGCCTCCCCTTCACATACTGCCTGCCCTACCAGGATTCCGGGCAGGCTTTCAAATTCAAGCCAATCTAGGGCCCCTAATCTACCTATTGGGCTCACCCATGAGCCAAGCCCCTGCCTATCAGCCCCTAGGCCTGGCCCCCTGAACAGTCTCACCTGGTCAGCAGAAGCTGCCTCCTGATCCTTTCCAAAGAAACCACGATCAGGACTCTGCACACACGACCACTCCCTCTGCCCGCTGAAGGACCAGTGGTCCAATGTGGCCCCTGGTGGTCCAGTGCCCCCCAGTCCATGCTGTGCCGCTCCTCTTGGAACCGGGAGTGGAGCTGCCTTTGACCAGGCAGCTGCTCTGTTGGTCTCATTACACACTGACGTTGTCTAACGCACTGCATTCGGGAACAGACGGCATGGGAGCAGGCATCTCCTCCTCCACAGCCTGGGCACAGTGCCACTGTCCCTGGGCACGTGGGAAGGCCCGGCTCAGTCCTTCACCAGCCCCCAGCTCCCACTCCGCCTCCTGCCCCAGCAGTCACCATCCAGTCCCGTGACCTGACGCAGGCCTGTTTCTTTCCAAGCTGGTCATTAAAGCAGAGACGCTGTTCCTCAGTCCTTCTGGATTCTACGTCTGATTCTGTCCAGACTCTGCATCCTGAAAACCCTTCTTTCAGCAAGACCTGCTTTACAAGTCAAAAGCTTTGTTTTCAAGATGGTGGTTTTCTCTCTCATGAAATTCAAAAGGCTTCTCGGAAAGCAGAAGCCATAGATGTGACTCTTCCTTATCGGAGCTTGGTGGCGGAAGTGCCCGCCTCCGTCCCAGAAGGGCGCTGGTCTCATGAAGAATTACGCGTGCGTGTCTGTGCGCACGTGAGAACAATACCATCGGCGCATATACTGGCATGTTATTCTGCCACCCAATATGCAAAAACAGTATCTCCATGAACACATTATCCAAGCTTAGGAAGTTTACCCAAAGAAAGTTATTTCCAGACCACTAAAAATATTCTAAAAACAATGATCTTATTGTATGTAAGACCCCTGAACCCAAACCCCATCTCTGGCCTACTTATTAACCAATGATAATCTGTATAATTTTGTCATTCACATAAATAAATGTGCTGACAGAACAACAGTGGTTCTCAGGGGAGAAAATCCCTTCCTCCACTGGTGGACTCGGTGACTGGGTCCCTGAAAAGGCACCCGAGCAGGAGGTGGGCAGGAAGGAAGGTGTGTCCTTAGGAGAGAGGCCTTCAGGAATGAAATGCAACCCCCAGAGCTGGCGCCCCCTGGAGCCTTCTGTGGGTGTTAGCAAAGAGCCACACAGAGCACCCTGGTGGCGAGCGGTTTAGTGCACCAGGCACAGTCCGATAAATCCCGCGGTCCCAGGGGTGTGACCCGGGCGGGGCGATCCACCAAGATGAACAGCTCAATAAATCAAATAAACTTCTTCCTCCTCCTCTCTCTGCCTGCCTGTTGCTGCCCTCCTTCATTCCTGCCTGCACCTTCCTTCAAAAAGGAACCAGAACCAAAGCAAAACAAAAGGCCACGCAGAGTGGGGAAGTGAGAAGCCGAGGGAATCTTTGTGCCTTGGGGACCACAGGAGCCAAAGGAGGACACGTCGGGGAACTAAGGGAATCGGTTCCGAGTGAGCCGCTTGCAGGCCCCTCTCGGCTCCAGGAGGGATCACAGGGAGCAGCCTCGCAGGTGTCTGCTCCGATAGCTGATTTCCGGGGAGCGAGGCGGGAGTCCCCAGGTCCTTCCTGAGTCTGCTGACGGTCAGCGGCCTGGCTCAGGGAGCCGTGTGGCCGAGTGACACTTGTCTAAGCTGTGTCAGCGCAAGTCCACACACATTCCCGCTTCCCAGAAGAGGTGTGGTGTGCATGTGCACGCATGTGCCCGTGTGTTTGCATTGTGCACACGCGTGGGACACACGGGGTCACATTGTTGGTGTGTGCATGTGCGCACACAGAACTGAGCTGCATGTGTGTGTGCTGTGCATGCATGCGGGTGGTGTACGTGTGTACGTGTGCATGGATGTGTGTGGCTACACCCACGTGGTGTGTGTGTGTGTGGTATGTGCACGTGTGCGTGGCTTGCCCTGCTGTGCCCAGGAGCACCAGCTCTGTACAGTCAACGCCATCGGCCCGAGCACTGGCCCGGCACAGGCACCACAGACAGAGCCCAGCGGTGGGGTGACCCTGCGTTGTCATGGACGCCGCTACTTCTTCAATCACCTCATGCGTCACAGTTATTCGAGCACCCACTGGATGCATCAGGAGAGACGGGACAGAAGGCCACCAAGAACAAAGCCTTATTAATTAGCAAGTGGAAATCCATCAGGCCCGTAGACTTGTAAGCAGTTTTCCCAGGTATTTCAAAAAATGGAAAACATGCTCCAAATACCACGTCAGAAAACCGCTCCCCTCATCTTGCTGGCTCCTTGCTTCCCAGTTTCTAGCAGACATCTGGTGACTCTTTCTGATTTGGAGAAATACTTAGCATATTTTTATATTAGATGCTAAAGAAGTAATCCCTCTGAAATCAAGCATGACTGCTCACGGTTGAGGCTCTCTGGAGCAATTCCAGGGGCCTCTACTGAGACACATGACCAAGTGCATTTTCCCCTGAGGACAACGCTTGGTAATTTAACAGAACGGTGTGATTTTTTTGGAAAGACATTTCTCTCAGCCTGCATTTGTAAGGACTATTTATGAGTCTGAAAGATGAAGTAGATTGTAAAATAATCTCTTTAAAATAGATTGTGGCCACAGATAAAGATGAAGTCATTCCCTTTAAGTGACACCCACCATTTTTGGTTCATTTTTCCCAGAAATTCCTTTCAAGTTGATGAAGATTGTCTTAGAAATGACTCGCAATGCCTTGGATGTGGGTTCAGTTCTGAGAAACGTCTGGGGCCTCACTGGCCAGTGCATCGTGTTCCGGCTGACTTGATGACTCTGCGCCCTCACTAAATGCACACGTCGGCGTCCACACCTGTCTGACTAAGCCTGTGGCCTGTGAGCAGGTCTGGCTGGCTCAGGGTCACACCCTTGGCCTCCCTGGCAGTACCTATTGCTACCGATGAGCACTGTGGAAGGAATGGGTGAGTGATCAAAACAGAACGAAATCCACCCCATGGGGGACAGGGGGCTTGTCCCCACCTGTGTGGAGATTCAGTTCTGTGTCCGACAGGGCCATCCGCTGACCAGCCCAGAGGATCTAGATCCAACACCCTGCACTGCGTCTTCTGGTGTCTTCCACGCAGAGCTGCTGTGATTCAGCCAACCCTTGCAAGGTATTTTCACAGGTAATTTTGGCCACAAGAGATTCTTGTTTGAAGTATTATTTTTAGAACATAACACTCTACAAGGTGCAAGGTTATTGCTTCTTTCGCTCACTTCTTGCTGTGTTTTCATCAAACCCCAGCTCCTGGAAGTCTCCAGAATAGCTTTGTATGTCCCAAGACCTCCGCACCTGCACCTGATGCACCGATTCTTTGCAGCAATGCCGAGAAGGTTCAGCATGCCCTAATCTGTGTTAATATGTCAGTAGGTTTAATTTCATGGTGTCGCACCCAACTTGGAGGCACTTTAGGAGAATCATATGAAAACCCAATTTCTCTTTGACTCTGAGTGTTTAATTCAAGAGCTGCAGGGTTTGAGGTATGATCGATATGCCGTGCTGGCTGAGAACTTTACACAAATGAGGTCTTGGGGAGAAAGGCAAGTTGTGTGGCCATGGCCTTCAAAGCTAAATTAAAACCTGGTGCAAAACACTTTTCTTGGCATTAAGAGGTATTCAGTGACTAGTTAAAGGTCGTCAGATGCCCGCAACTTCAATAGAATTTAAATCCAGTCGGTCTCAAGGGGCGGCACAAGGCAAGCTGTACCCGAAGATGTGCCCACCCCTTCTGGTTTGGTCAATGTGAGGTTGGGGTGCAGTGTGAGATGCAGAGAGCTGGCCTCATCCCAGGTTCCGGCTCAGAGTGCTGAGGACTCCGGGGATTCCTAAGTGATGAGAGGCAGCGACAGTGACTTCTGCAGAGTGAAAGAGCTGACTTTGGACCCTGCAAAGGATGTGGCCTGGTCACCAGGAGTACCAGCCAACATTGGAGGCTGGAGCTTCCCCACGACTCCACCTCCAGGATCAGACAGGGGTTGGACGGTGGAGCAGCTGCCGACAGCCAGGATTTCATTGAGGTGTCTGTATGTACCGCCTCCATAAACTGGGAAGGATGGGGTTCTGAGAGCTTCCCCATCCTTCATGCTACATAACACAGGGAGGTTTGGGGAAAGCCTGAGCTGTCCCACAGCCTGCCCTGTGCACCTCTTCCATCTGGCTGTTTCTGACTTATAGTCATTTCTAATAAGCTGTGAGCTAGTGAGTAAACTGTTTCTCTGAGTGGTGAGCAGCTCCAGAAAATTAATCAAACCCAAGAAGGGGCCCTGGGAACCTCCCATCTATAGCCAATCGGTCAGAAGGAAAGGTGTTTGGTATCTGAAGGAGGGGGTTGGCTTATGGGATGGAGCCTCACCACTGTGGGACAGAGCCCACCCCCCGCCAGCGGTGATGGGGCCTTCTCTGGATGGACAGAGTCAGCATGGAACTGAGAGGAGGACACCCAGTCAGTTTGGTGCCTAGCTAATTGGGTGACATGTTAAAATTGAGGACACACGACTTCCTACAGTAACAGACACCTTGTCACCGGTGTGCGTGTGGTGGTGTGGAAGTGGGAGTGGCCCAAAAGGGAGGAGGTAGAGCTGTCTTCGTTCCCATCACCCAGCTTAGAAAATTATTAAATAAAAACAACTGAAAAGCCAAGAAGGCAAGGGAAATACAATAAGTAAACCTCTCCACCACATGATCCCTTTCCCCAACTCTCTTTCCCTCGGCAACCTCAGTCCCGCTCTTCAGGTTCAAAGTTTTAATTTTATCAGTTCATTTGCATTATTTCTCCATATTCCAAATGTAGGCAAAATAATTCAATATGTTTGTCTTTTGCCTCAGCAAAATACACTCAAATCCCTTCCATGTGGTTGCAAATGGAAATGTTTCACCATTTTCATGGCTGAGTAGTTTTCCATTGTATATACCTACCTCAGATCTTCTTTATTCATTTATCTATTTAAAAGGAAAGGTAAAGACAGGAATGAAGGTGAGCAGGCAAGCAGGCAGGAAGAGGGAGGGGGAAGCAGCATTTTATTTATTTTTATTTAGTTGTCCATCTTGATTGCTCCCCCTGTCCCCAGGAAATGAACCTGGGACCTTGGGATGTATATGGACTGTGCTTAGCTACAGGCCATGGACTTAACCACGAAGCCACCAGGGTGCACCTTCATTTATCTATTAATGGGCACTTAGGGTGAATCCATATCATGACTATTACACATAATATTACAATAAACGTAAGGGCACTTATATCTTTTCACGTTAATATTTTTATATTCCTTGAGAAGACACCTAGGAGTAGGAGTATTGATTTGTACATACTGTTATTTTTAATTTTTTGAGAAAACTTGGCGCTGTTGTTCAAAGTCTGCCCCACTCTTCGTGCAGCCTGGAGTTTGGGTATGATGGTGGAGCTCAGGCAGCCACTTTATGTCATGAGGCAGAGACTGCAAGTGCTGGGGGCGGAGGACCAGGATGAAGGAACCATGTTCCTGACCCCAGGAACACCACACATACTCTTCGATCTCTTTCCTTGAGAGAAAACATGTATTTCTCTTTTGCAAGCTACTGCTTTTCTGATTTTCTGTCAGTTGCAATCAAATGCAATTCTGATACCATCTACTCCACACACCAGTTTTGCACTGAATTCAACATCCTAACTATGAATCTGTCATTTTGGTCATTCTCAATGTTCTCAGGATTCCCCTGAATACATTAATGTAACTTTTCCCTGTTCAAAGTGTTTAAATGACAACACAGCGTGAATTAATGAAAAAGTACATTACAAATCTTGCAAAGATGCATGATCTCCTGAAACTGGTGAAAAGGAGCGTGGAGAGCAACTTGAAGTCAGGGAATGGTGTCCTGGCAGCATGAGAGATTAAAATTGTTCTTTGTTTTTAAAGAGAAAAGCAAACACGGAAGGAACTAGCAAAGCTCTGGGAACCCAGGGTCCTGGAGTTGGTTTCTACATTGATGTTGCTCGTGGGATTTCACTGCTGGCCATTCATGAATAAATGCTGCTAAACATACGACGGGCTTGACCCATTTCCTTAAAGCCAGATTCCTTGCCCAGCACGAACTCTCAGCTCTACCTTTTCTTAGTTGAGCCTTATTCCCAGTGACAGTCTGGTCCCTATTCGAATGGCTTTGTAATGTCAGCTGTCATCTGGTCTGCTCACCGGGTCTCGGAGCTCCAGCTCCAGAGTGCTGACATCATCTTTCTGGAAGCTCAGGGTTTTGAGAAACCCCAGCTGGGAACCACGGCTTTAAGTGGCTTCTGTGAAAGGGGTGGCTTAGGGCAAGGATGTGTCCCATTTGGCCTCCCTGCAGCCTCTCCAGGAGGAATTAGGATCAGAAAGGGGAAGCAAGGGTGGGGCAGGCAAGGGGCAAAGGTAAAGGAGGGAGGGAGGGAGAGGAGCAGAAGACAACGTCAACTTCGTCTTTGTGGGAAAGGTGTGGGGAGCGGCAGCAGGGGGTGGGTAGGCCTGGCCAAGAACCCTCCAGGGAACAGTGTCCTGACAGAGTCTGGCACAGGCAGCAGTGGCACCCAATCACGATCTCACGGCGCAGAGGGTGGCCTTGGCCACAGAGACTCAGGGCACTGTCTCAACATCTCAGGTCAGCACAGAGGCCAGCTCCCCAGTGGGAGGGTCCTCACCAACCTCACATCCTTGCAACAGAAAGGCTGGCTGCACTATGGGGAGAGGTGACAGGACTCCGGGGGCCCTGTTGGGCCAGCCCTCTCAGGACTGTGTCTCTCGGTAGCTGGGGCACGTCACAGGCGCGCCCCCCACACAGAGGCCCTTGTGTCTTGCCCGCAGGGACTCCCTGCTCAAAGCTGGGCATCGGCAAATTGAAAACTGCGCACAAAAAGCTTGAACGTAAAGTTAACCGAGTATGAAACAGAAACCGCCACAACGGTTTATGGAAAAGCAGTTCTTGTCTAGATTTTGGTATTAAGATAGCGATTTCACTTGAAACTCTTCCTAATTAGACACTGGGTGTCCAGCATTTGGCGTTTCCCTTCAAAGCTCGGGGACAGGGTGCGGTGTCCGCCCTTGCAGACCACACTCACAGGTGAAGAGGGAGTGCTCCTTCTATACTGCTCAGACTTTATTCCTATAAAACATGCCTCCCCCAGCGTGTGGGGCCTGAGCACATGTTCACAGAGAGACGCAAAGGAATGCTGTTGGGGGTGTGTGGCATTGGGCATCGGCCTGCTCAGGCTTCCAGAAAACCTGCACTTTATCATCAGTTGCTCTAGGGTGGTACCTGGGATAAAGCATCTTTTGACCGTTACATTGCTAATTTGGAGTCAGGGAGCCAGCCCTCTGCCCAGACGGGGAGCCTTGACCCTACAGGCAAATAATGGGGGCTCTAGGAACATGCTACAGGACGGCGATCCCAAGGTCAAGGACCGTCCACTGTTTCTGGTGACTATCTTTCTGGAAAGTGACTAGGTTGTGTGATTGGGGTGATGCAATGAAACGTCAGATAATGGCCCAGAGCAAACCTGCTGTTCTCATTCCCAAGTCATCAGAATTTAAGGAGTTGGATGTTTATCCTTGAAAATACAAGGTAAAACAAGATTGGTCATTTTTCAGAATAGGAGGGTTGGAAAGCAATAGGTTCCAAGTGTCCTGAAAATCACAGCCAGGGTCATTTGGCTGCCACCCCTGCCATCCGTCTGCCCGCCCTCCCGAGTCCTGGCGTCTGGACAAGCTCTGAAGGATGAATGTCTTCCTACAACAGGGCTCTGGAGTCGCTTGCGGTCTCTCTCCCTGAAGCCCATGGATTCTCCCTCTCCTGGTGCAGAGGACACTTCCCTTCCATCTGTCATTGAGGGTGTCCATGGCCTGCCGTCATTCCAGGTCCAATAGACACAGCTAGAAGGAAAATGAGCCGTGGGTCTGTGGGTGCACGCGGTGTGGTGGAACGTTGCCCAGTCAGGCTGCACTTGGGCAGACTCAGCGCTCAGTTGCGGGACCCCGAGCAGCATCCTGTGACGGTCAGAGGGCTGGTGGCCCTTGGGACACTTGGCCCAGCTCCCTGATGTAGGAGGGCAGGTGGGCCTATGCAGACCCAGAGACCAGGCTCTGTCTTGGGGTCACCTGAGTGCCCCAAGGCCACGGCGATGGAACAGTTTTCAGTGGGGTTTTCTACTCAAGTCTGACCAGGTGAGTGGGGCCCACGGGGGGAGCTCGCCCACCCTTCCAAGAGCCCCCGCTGCTCTCAGGACAGCACTGGGCAGTGACCACGTCTCACGGGTGCCGGAGCCCAGGGCATCTACCACCATCGGGGCAACAAGACTGCAGGAGGATCTCTTTTCTGACAGAAAAGCTGCCTGGACCCCAATCAACCGACAGGTTTAATGCTGGCTTTTGTGCTTCGGACAGACAGCGGTGAGTTACGGGTTGTCCAGAGGATGGGGGTGCGCTGCGGCGGCTGACACAGACGCCTCCGATGCCCGCCGACTGTCCCCGAGGGGCTCACCCAGGTCTCCCCGGCCCCCTGCGGCGGTCATCCGCCCGCCCATTGGCCTCGGCACCCACGGACCTCTGGTTGTCGCCTCCGGGGTCTGATCAGAGGGGAGGGCTGACACCTTAGGACCAACTGTCCAGCCTCCAGGGAGCAGCTCGGTGCGCCGGGCCTGCCCAGGCACAGGGCCCTAGTCCTCGGCGCTGCCCTCCAGGGTCCTGAGGAGGCTCTGGTAGGTGTCCCTCTCCACCGTCCACGAATGGCAGGCTCTCACGTACTGCCTCCCGTTGGCCACGAGTTCTTTCTCCAGTGCAGGCTCACTGAGCAGTCTCTTTGCCAGCTGGACAAACTCCTGCAAAGCGGGAGGTCAAAGAGAAAGAGAAGTAAATCGGGTGAAATGGGGAAGGGGTGGCCCACGCAGACAGAAGCCTGGGGACAATGGGCTTTAGGAGGGACAAGATTTGGGATCCAATGTGAACTTCGGGATGAGTAAGAAATGACACACATGCACACACACTCAGAGGCCGAGGTATGCTAGGGGCGACATCTGATGCTACCAGATGCTCCCCTCATCTTGCTCCATGGGGTGGCAGAAAGCTGTGGTCCCTTTCTTCACAGTGACTCTTAGAGTCCCCCTTCCTCCCCTCCATTGGAGCATCAGCGGCCACATGAGCTGGGTCTCAGGGCAGACTCTGAGTCCCTGAGTCCTGTGCAGTGGCCTCGGGGGTCCATTTGCTTTCCACCTCTCCTGGGTGAGGTGTGCTGCTGATTATGAGCCATGGCTGGGGCCGTGGCTGATGCCATGGGAAGCAATGCGCTTCAAAGTCAAAATTGGGCTCAGATTCTCCTGCATGATATAGGCAGGCTGTGTGACTCTGTGCAAGCTGGTTACCTCTCTGAGCCATTCACACTCTAAAGAGGGGCAGGCCACACCCCGCCGGCGCCCTGCCAACCAGGGGGCAGGCTTCATCCTGGCTTCTCGGGCTGGGATTCCTGCCTCTGCTCAGGGATGCTCCAGACAGGCTGGTGATGAAAGGCAGGGCCTCTGTGCAGTTCTGACACGGGAGCCCTCCACCACGGAAGACTTAGCACTACTTTCAGTGTTGAAGAGGGTTCAGAGCGAGGGGACACAACCGGGCTCCTGTCCGTGCTGGGTTCTTGAGCCAGGAGCCCCGCCCTTCACGGGGGTGACACTGAGCATGTCCGTTATAAGCCCTGCACCTCCATTTCCTCATCTGCAGATTAGGGGGTGATCGCAGTACTTCAGCCTAGAATCTGGAGGGGACAAATGCGCTCATGACAAGAGGGGACGCAGAAGGCACCATCTTCGCCATTGTGCGCCCCTGAGGCCTCGAGTTCCAGAAAGGCAAGATGTCTGAGATTAATAGACAGTGCTTTGCTATTTAAAAGGAACATCCACATATTTTCAAAATTATTGTTAATTAAACACTGAATGCCTTTTATAGCTAGCAATATAAATAGCAGTGTTTATGATAGAGCAGAATTATATTTTTACGCATTTTGTACACACTTTATAGTAAATTAGTATTCCCTTTATAATAAAAATATAACATATTTATTCTCATCTCATAGTGGAACAACGTTCTTATTAAAATTACTTGAGAGGCTTATAGCTTTGGTATATATTATTTTACAACGTTGGTCATATCTTTGATTTATCTGATGTAGAGACTTTGGCTGAAACCAGACCTCCTGCTTATTATTCCTACAGAATGTCTGATCGTTTTACAACAAAATCCTGAATGACAGAGTTTCTAAGAACAGGCTGTGATAAAGTACACATTTTTTTCCCACTCTTTGCGCAGAGGACCGAACACAGCAGCACAGACTCAAATGACGCGGGATCTGGGCGAGGAGCGACTCAGGAAGGCCGTGCTGGCCAGACCCTGCTGGGTGGCCGGGGGAGGGGAGGAAGACATGGAGCCACGAAGAGGGCGTTCTCACTCCCCAAGGCTGCCGGGGCCCTCTTGCCTCTGGATGACTTCCTCCGGGGCTCCTAAAGCACAGCTGGACACACCGATGGACTCTGAGGCGGAGTGGCCGCACACTCTGCTGTGTCCCCAGGGTGGACTGTGTGCAGTCAGTGGCCCCCACCTGTATGATGTCTCTTCCATAAAGGGTTGGTGGTTCACGTGTGTGTACTTGGGTGTGCGCACACGGGTGTGCGTGCAGGTGTGCTCATGTGTACCGGTGTGCTCACGTGTGTGGCTAGCTCGTGTGTGCGCATGTGTGTGCGCTTATGTTTGTGGAACAGGCTTCCTCAACTCTCGAATCCCACTGGTCCTGTAATGCGCGCTCACCAACAGACTATGTCAGAAGTGTGCAGTCTGCGTTCCAAAGAAAACTTTGAAACACCTGACAGTACTCTAGGCCTCTGAGGCATCCACTTCCACATACACACTGACCCGACCTTCCTGAGGACAGGAGACCATGGAAAGAGGAGCTGACAACCCCCGCTCCAGCCAGCAGCCATGGAGCACGCCCTGGCCCATCAGTCCCAGTGGAGTGGCCGGAGGAGGCAGCTGAGGACCAGGGCTGAAGCTGTCAGTCCGGTTCAGGTACAGACCCACAGACCCGTGAGCGGGGCCAGAGTGCACATCGCTGGGTCTGGGCTCCTCCTGCACAGTGGCAGATGACTGGCACCTGCCAAACCCTCAGCGCCTCCTTCCTCTCAGATGACAGGCACCCAATTTAGTTCAGTTCCAGCCCTGCATGTGCAGCACATCCGGGGCAGACATGGCCCCATTTCAGGGGTGAATCCTGAGTGACCTTAAAAAAGCAAATGTTTTTGTCTTCATTAACCCATTCATTCTTGAGCGTTTTCAGCTTGCTTCTTTCTGAGTGGTCTCCAACTGTGACGGGAACACGTCTCACTGAAATCTGGACCAGCCTCACTCCCTGAGGTCCCACGACGCCTGGGGTGAGAAGCAGTGTGGGTGGTCCAAGATGCATCTGTCAGCCTCTCGTGGGGTGCCCACCTGAAGCCGGGGCCAGGGGGCACACAGGGGCTGCAGACTCATCGTGGGGTGGCTTCAAGGAACACTTCTGTGAGCAACGCCTATGTGTCCTGGGGAGACCGGTCAATTCATAAAACTCTGAATTTCAGATGTGCCATGTTAAATTAAGCATCTTCAGACGGTTTGCATGTGACAACTTGCTGATGGGAGACGTTGACGAGGCGTTCTGAAGACAGACATATGCTGCTGTCGTTGGGAGCCCTGGTTTTCCTTGGGCTTTTCATCTCAGAGTCCCGGAGTCAACAAAGGTTTGGTCTGTGGCTCTGTGCAAACTCTGCTGTAGGAGTCTCTTACAGGATCAGTAAATATGTCGAAAGATACCTACATGTGTGTGCTTCACGCGTGCATGTGTATTTACAGTCCTAAACCCTGGCGAGTCCAGGAATGCTGTGCCCGCCTGTTCGGGCCGGCGACAAACCACCAGACAGGAGGCATGCAGACAACAGACACCGTGTCCTGGTTCCGGCAGCTGTGAGTCCACCATCAAGGCACCAGGAGACTCCATGGCTAGGGAGGCCGCCTCCTGGGTCATGGAAGGGCATCTCTTCACTCTTCACTCACCTCCCAGGGTGAGAGGGACATGGGTCACTGGGAGTCCCTTTGTTCCAGGCTCTAATCCCATGGTGAGGTCTCACACATAGGACTGAATCGCCTCCCCCAAGCCCTCCTCCTAATCCCATCACGTTGAATTTAAGGATTCAGATACTAATTTGGGGACGGTGTAAACAGTCAGTCCAGAGCAAATGTGCCTTTTCTAACGGCTGCCCTTTAAAATCCCTGGCCTAGGGAGGAGCGTCTGCTGGCGTGATTTGTGCAATTGGTCTGGCCAGAGAAGATCCAGCTCATTGAAAACGACACGAGTCAAATGTCAAGATCTCTCTGTCGAGAAAGGCGATGCACACGTGTGTGTCCTCTTTTCTCATACACAACCCTATTCCCAAGGCCACATTTTAAGGCTCCATCCTTGGACAGCTGTGTGTAAACAAGCCACCTGACTGTCATTCTCTCAGGTTGGGGAAGGGGCTCACGAGCACATGCAGCGATCCTCCAAACTTTCCAGCAGAAACCTTCAGCCCATGTTTTAACCACACCTGAGGAGGAGGAAGCCACCTGAGCAGGTTTAGAAACAGCCCTTCCATAGACTGTCCCTGCCCACACTGCGGGATGCCGAGCCCCCGACCATGCCGCTGCTGGTGAGCAGCTTCCGCTAGGAGTCTGTGTCCCCCAGCCCATTTTGGGACCCACGGCTACAGAATTAGGAGTGGGTCCTTCCCTGGGACGGAGGCTGAGCTGGTGTCTCATGAGGTGCCCCACAGACCCACAACCCCCAGGAGTGATGGAGTAGTGGGAGCTGGATGGGAGAGGGCAGCAGTCACCCAGAACCAGGTGGAAGGACACTTGCCCTGTCTGCCTCCTGCCCCAACAGTCTTGAAGAGGCTCAGGGGTACAGCTAATCCCTGAAATCATCCCAAAGGGGACAACTGGTCTGGGCAGAGCCTCAGAATTTCAAAAAACAAGAGGCAGCATTTGTAAGTGCTTACAAGCGTGGAGCGGGCCACGTCTCAGCAGCCGGACTGGGGGCTTCAGGCACGCTCTTTGCAGGTGCCTGTGGAAGGACGCCCCGGGCAGGGTCTAGGCAGCGCCGTAACCCACACGCCAGAATTTCAAAATCCAAAGGAAGCAGGATAAACAAAGCCCCAAATAACTTCACAGCCTCTCTGATTTGCGTCTGCTGCCAAACAAGTTTCAGCAGCAAACTCACTAAAAATAAGCTGTTTTTCAAGCACTGTTTGGATTTTGGAGTTTGCAGAACAGGGAGCCGGGGGAGGTCTGCCCTTCCCTGTCCCCCAGCCCCCAGGGTGGATGCAATGGCCTAGGCCTGCCGAGTTCATCCCCACCCCCATCAGCACCCAAGTGGCCTAAGGAAAGGCGGCCCCTGCTCCTCGTTATCAGAGACGGACGATTCAGTGACCCCTTGGGTGGCTTGTTGAGGTCAAGGGCAAGGTGCCCACAGCCGGCCTGGCAGGCCCCCAGGGATCCCTGCAGCTCTGTCCACACCTATAGGTAACGGGTCGGCAGGTGCCAGAACCCGGCTCTCCACTCAGCAGCTAACTAGGGGCTTCTTGTCTCGTTTCCCCAACTGCAATGGGGAGAGAAGAGGCCTATGGCAGGGGGCTGTGTGAGAGGCAGGGGGTCGATCTGGGTGGACACTCAGGCGTGGCTCATGGTGACAGCGGCCTGCACAGCTGCCGGTTGCTCCTGGGGTGCCCTCCCCTTTTATCTCTTTGTCCCCAGGGCTTAGCTGGGGTCTGTCATGGTATCTGTGTCTTTTAGGCAAAATGTATGTAAGATTCATTCTGTTTTGAAAACTAGACAAGGATATGAAATAATTTGTTAATCAACGGATGATTCATCATTTTGTATCAGGTCTCTGTGTCACCTCAGTCACAGAACAAAAACTCCAGATTTAGGTAGGACAGGTCGTCAATAGCGTTTGTGTGAAAACATATCCATCCACTTCTGGGGGCTGGTGCCCTGGCCGGGCTGCCGGCTTGTAAGCGACATGCTGGTTCTAACACATAGCGGACACATGCCTGAAGCAAATCTAGCAAGCACCCAGGGCCAACCAGTGGCTAATCTCCTCCCAGCCCTCCGTGGAGACTGACAAGAGCGGATCTACCGACTTCTTTAAAGCGCGTGTTTGTCTGTGAAGACAATGCCCCTCTGCTCTGAGCTGGGTCAGGGCTGATCAAAACGATAAAGAAAACAAAGCAAAGCGACGTGTAACATCCATGTCTGGCACACTATTTGAGAGTGTGTTAAAGAACGCAGCCTCCCCCGCCCTCCATCAAAGACCCAAAGCGTTCTCGTGTGGGGTTTGTGATTTCCTTCAATATCCTTTGTAAAACTAACATGAAAGTACTGGTATTAAAATAAGTGTGCGGCGGAGCTTGGTGAGGGCTTTGGGCTTGTGTCTGAGAGCGCCCAGGAAGCCAGTCCCCAGCAGAAAGTGCTGGGACACATCAGAGCGGGGACAGTGATCTGCAAGCATGGAAAGGAAAGACACACAGGCTCTACGAAGCCTGGGGGCCAGGCTGCTTTGACTCATGCTCGGCCTCATGCCCCCACCGGTAAATGACGGCTATTCAGACATCCGCTGGTAGAACTGTATAGCTGTGTGCGCTCGCGCGCGCGTGTGTGTGTGTGTACATGCAGGAACACGCTCTAGAATTAAGTTATGAAATAGACATTATATGTGGGGAGATGAAAATAAAATCCCTTTCCAGGAGGAGACAGCAGTCTCTGATCTAAAGCGAGGTTGGCTTTGATTTTGTTGATCGAAAGAGATGCGAAGGTGATGAAAAGTAAAAAGCCTTTGTCTGGAGAGCCTCCAGGTAACTGAACTCTTGACATCATGATACTGTTTGGGCTTTTAGGGGCTACTGTCAAAGGCAAGGCGTTACCACCACATCTGATGTGCTTAGACCCTGGCCCTGCCCAACCTTTCTCTGTCTGCTCCGGGACCTGCCCAATGTTTCTCTGTCTGCTCCAGGACAGCCTGTGTGCAGTACAGGAGCCCTGAGACCTGTCCCCCGCCCCATGAAGCCTGCTCCCTCCCATCCATGTACCTCTGCCACAAGCAGCTGGTGAAAGGAGGTGACCCGTGCCTACTGTAAGGGAAGGCCATCTGGGATCGAGCTTCTACTCTGGGAAACCTGAATTTTCCAGTCTTGCACTGACTACCTTTTTAAGTCAAGTCCCAATTATCTCCAAATATAATGCATGCTTTAATAAAGACAATGGTGAGCAGAAGCTCATTTTTAAATCAAATAACTGAGAGAACAAAGTTAGGTCTAAGGTTGCTATTAACTGCTGCCTAATACGGGCTTAGGCTCACTCACTGTGCCTGCTGCCGGGAAAGACTGTCCCGCAGCCCCGCTGTGTGTCCAGTCCTGTGGGTCAGCCTGCGTCACACCTTCAAGAGGTGGCAGGTATAGACAGTTCCTCTCATCCAGGGGAGACAACCGAATGCAAAAGACCCCGTCCGAAGTCACATGTCAGCATTTGGTCCCAAGGTCGAGCTACAGAGACCCAAGGGCGCATCCTCAGGACCTTGCCCCTGCTCACCAGGAAACCCTTCACACCCTTCCTGGGAGTCCTGGTGCACAGACGTGCCCAGATGTCACTGTGTACATGACTGGGCCACTGGCAGCTACACTGTCCTTTGTTTTCGGGTGCACCGTGCCTGTGCACACAGATACCCAAGTACCTGCCTATTCTACGGAGTCGTGTCTTTTAACCACAGGGACACATGAGGACTCCATTGTGAGCTGATCTCATCACACACAGCGTGGACTTACACAAACCTCGATGACAGCCCCGCCACACCTGCCGGGGGTCCAGCCCGCCAGGCCCCCCCATGTGCATGGTCCGTCCTTGAGTGACCTCGTGAGGACTTGTACATTTCACATGCGTGGAGTCCTCTGAGGCCAGCTGATGTTCTAGAAATACGAGCTTGTACTGGAGGAGTGCCTGTGTTAGAAACCAGTAACCTGAGCAATAAGAGGTCGGGGGCCCTGACAAGGTCACGCTGCCTGATGGTGGCAGAATCAGAAACAGAATCGGGGCCTCTGTGTCTCGGGACCCTGTTCTCCTCCACCTGCGGTGCAGGCAGCTGCCCAAGTAAGAGCACCTCCGCGCTTCCTGAGTGCGGGAAGGACACCCAGCACCAGCGCGGCAGCGAAACCACAGGCCCTAATGAGAGGCACTCACGCACCACACAGACATACCTGGGGGTCTGCAAACAGAAGGCCGGTCACCCCATGCTTCACCACAGCAGCATTCCCAGGGATGTTCCTCGCCAGCACCGGCACTTCCAGATCCATGGCCTTTGGGCACAGAGGGAAGAGGGGAGACGTGAGTCACGGTATCTCTGGGGATATGAACTGACTTGAGAGATGAAAGGCGTTGTTTAAAGGACAGGTGCAGCAGGAATGAAGGCAAGCAGGAAGGCAGGAAGGCAGGGAGAGGAGGAAGAAACATGTACTGATTTAGTTGTACATCTCTGTTGTGCCCCCAGCCCTGGGTCTTGAACCCCAGTCCTCGGGATGCATGTGGTCAGAGGTGGTGGGCCAAACCACTACTCCACCAGGGTGTGCTATGGGAGCAAAACTTTTTAAATTAACTGGACACCTGGCACATCATACACACACACAAATACAGCTTTGCTGAATTGCTATCCCAGTGAAAACCCTGGGTATTCCAAACACAGTGATTTGTAATGATGGTTTGCAAGTTCTGGAAAACTATAAAATGTCATTGCTGGCCTGGCATAATTACGGAAATGTCACAAAGTAACCCCTCTCCGACAGCTCAATGGACACTCCCTCAGTGACAGTGCGAGGGAAACA
This sequence comes from Solenodon paradoxus, assembly GCA_004363575.1. Classification (NCBI taxonomy): domain Eukaryota; kingdom Metazoa; phylum Chordata; class Mammalia; order Eulipotyphla; family Solenodontidae; genus Solenodon; species Solenodon paradoxus. The sequence goes on along the minus strand of RJWH01004063.1, from coordinate 30,397 downwards.
CTGAGTTGCTGCCGTGACTTTCCCCGTGAATCATTTTCCCCAGCACAAGTCACAGGGATAATGACGAGAGGCCTCACCATGTCTCTTGACAGGAGACCAAGTGAGCAGGTATGGGATTTATCTGGGCTTTACTCACAGTCTGTCCATCCCCGAACCCAGGGCTCTGCCCAGACCCACACGGAGACCTCCAGGAGATGCCGGAGAACACGCACAAGGCGCGGCCTATCCATGCCGGGGGCGTCTTTCTCGCCCCCTTCCTACAGTTTGGGAGCTGCAGCTGGAAGGGTAGAGAACAGCCCAGCTCTCCGAGGTCTGCGTCGGCCCTCGGCCTCCCCCAGGGCCCCTGTCCTCCCCCAGCAGGTGGCAGGAACAGATACCCCTTCTCAAGGTGCTGTCGAGGCAGGGCTGGCCTGCGTAGCAGTGAGTCAGTGACCCAGAACTTACTATTCGGGGTATGTTTGGGTGTTTCATTTCTGTGACAGAAACGTGGTCACAAAGGGGTGGTTTTCAGAAAGGTGCAGATGCCCAGTCCCAGCTGCTGAGAAAGCTGCAGGGGTCACATGGCGCCCAAGACTTCACATGGCCTGCATGCTGCCAGCACCCACACATCCACGCCAGGAAGCGCTTGTGTCTGCGGAGAGACCCTAGATGCGCAGTTCACACAGTGATCCTCTAAAGAGTGGCCTTAGGGAGACGGACTTTTGGATGGTGACTTGATAGGACGCACTTTTGGGTCGCTCCCCACAGACACACACAAAAAATAAAATCACCTCTTTTCCTGAGACAAACACCAAGAAACAAACGGCACTTCAGCTGGAGACAGACTGAGGACTAACAGTGGGTGCGGGCACCCAGTGAGGTTCTCAGCAAAGCCGCTGATTTGGATTTGGGGTCTCCAGACACACAGTGGGGTGAAGGCTAGGGATTTCGGGGCCAACTGCAGAGACAGTGAGAGGCGGGCCCAGTGGGGCTGAGACGCGGAGCCACAGAGGGCCGACTTGGGAGGGGGTGAAAGGAGAGCCAGTGCCCCGGGAGCTGAGCTGGAGCCCGCATGGTGAAACTGTGCTGGGCGCAGCCATAACCGGAAATCAGTCAAAGAAGTCAAACGCCTCCCACAACCATTTCACGCCAGAGCCTGGGGTCCACGGAGCAGAAATCCCGCCCACCACATATCCACCCACCAGAAATCTCGTCCATCAGGTGCCCCATCCCCTGGATTACAGCGAGAAGGCCACCCCAAACCTTGACACTACCTGCTAGCACCACCTTGTGGGTAGAGGTGAAACTGTAGCCTGACTGCCAGTCCTGGGCAAGTCAAACCTACGCAATGCCAGGGAAAAGGAACCCTCAGAATTATAAACAGAATGCCGAATAGAGCAAAGGCACAGAGAAATATACATGAAATGAAGGATCCAATCAAAAACCCAGGGGAAAATCTGAATATAGCAGACATATGTAAATTACCTGAAGAGGAATTTAGGGTAATGGTGATTAACGTACTCATGGGAATCCAGATATCAGTAGAGGCAGCAAATGAGAATGTCAGGAAGAAAGAGAAGAATTAAAACAAGACATCAAGCAGGTAAGAGACATGATAGCCGAATTAAAGAACTCAATAGAGGGACTCAACAATAGGATGGATGAAGCTTCCAATAGAATCAGTGATCGGGAAGATGGGACAGAGGAACTCAATCAAGCAAACCAGCAAAGAGATAAAAAAAAAATTCAAAGAATCGAAGACAGCATTCAAGACCTCTGGGATAACATCAAAAGGAACAACATTTGCATCATAGGCGTCCCAGAGGAAGAGAGAGAAAAAGGGGCAGAAACCATATGTGAAGAAATAATAAATGAGAACTTCCCTGATTTGAAGAAAGAAGCAAGTTTCCAGATCCAGGAAGCTCAAAGAGTTCCTATTAAAAGAAACTTAAACAGAAATAAACCTAGACACATTAAATGTCAAAAATACATAACAAAGAAAAACTATTTAAAGCATCCAGAGAAAAATGTGTCACATACAGAGGAGCCCCCATAAGACTGTCAGAGGACTTCTCAAATGAAACTCTACAGCCTAGAAGGGAGTGGTATAATATATTCAAAGTGCTGAAAGAAAAGGGATTTCAACCTAGGATACTATATCTGGCAAGATTATCATTCAGAACTAAAGGAATGATAAAAAACCTTCTCTGACAAGCAAAAGTTAAAGGAGTTTATCACCACAGAAAGAGTTTTTCAAAAAATATTAAAGGATGCTCATAAAGCACAAAGAAACTACACAGAAAAACAGTAAAACAGCAAATATTAAAAGTGGGGAGGAAGAGAAGAGAAGAAAATTTTGGATAGTTAGAATGAGTGAAAGACTAATATGCTTTCAAATAAAATTAGGTAGTAAACATAGAACTGTGAATGCTAACTTCAGGGTAAACTCAAAATACATCCCCAGGAAGAAAGCGAAGAACAAAAGGCGAAATCAATCAAAACATAACTGCATCATCCGACCTAAGAAGAGAAAGTGAACAAAGTCCTCATGTGGAGCAACATCAAAAAGACAAATTATAAAATGACACTAAGCAGCTATGTATCAATAATCACCCTAAATGTGAATGGACTGAACTCACCAGTCAAACGACACAGAGTGGCTGAATGGATTAAAAAGCATAATCCAACCTTCTGCTGCATTCAGGAAACCCATGTTTATTGTGGCCCTATTCTCAACAGCTAAGAACTGGAAACTACCTAAGTGCCCAACATCAGATGAATGGATGAAGAAGATGTGTACATATACACAATGGAACACTGCACGGTCCTTAGAAGAGATGAAACCCTGCCATTTGAATCAACATGGATGGAACTAGAGGGGGATGATGCTAAATGAAACAAGTCAAAAGAAGAAAGACAGATACCAGATGACCTCATTCATAGGTGGAATGTGAACAGACAAAACAAAGGAACAGATGAAACATAACCAACCCTGAAACATCTGCAACAGAACTGAGGTGACCAACAGGGAATGGGGGGTGGGGACAAATGGTGGTGCAGCCCACAGGATGACGGGAAAGAACACTTGGTGATGTGGTGGAGGGCGTGGTGTGTTGAAATACATCTAAGAAATGGGGAACACACACACAGAAAATTATCTTAATGTAGAGAATAATTACTATAATAAAAAATAAAGAAAAATAAAAATAAAAAGCAGTCTCAGGCTTTCTGGGTTTTCAGCTCCCCATCACTCAGAGTGACCCGACACGCTTCGAGCTGAAGACACAGGCCCAGGATTACCAGGTGAGGGCTTCGTCTGTGCCTCCTCTGAGACAGCTCTGCTCCGCCTCCCAGGGAAGCAGCAGAGTGGCGGGACGCACCAACTGGAATGCCAGCCTTCCCGTTCCCCCAAACAGCCGCACTGGGTTCATGCCACACAGAGTCTCCAAGTGCTGATTCCCCACGTTTGCTCTGTAGGATGCAGACTGGGGTGTCCATAAGCATTATGCTCAGAAACAAGGCAACTAGCAAAACAGGCCAAAGCAGCCCGAGGAGGCTCAGCAAGAGGGGCAGCTGACTGAGTCACCTGGGCACCGATGCAGGGCTGGGCCAGCGGATTTGAGGAAGAGCCTCGTCCTTATACCGTCGCAGGCCTGGCCAGCACAGCGAGCTCACCAGGTGCCACAGCCACTAGGAGATGGGGCAAATTTTCTGTGGCTGCCCCCACCCCTCCCTCCACCACGCTCAGGCGACAGATGAGCCCCAAGGGCAGGGAACCAGCATGGGTGCAGGTCCCTGCAACGATCCTGCAGCCAGGGCACAGACACCGGCCGGCTCCTCCTGGGGTCAAGTCTAGGAATGAGGGTCCATGCTCCCTCTCCACGGATGCGCAGCCCCTCTGTATCACTCAGTCAACCTTGACTGTGTGGCCTTCAGCAGGGCAAAGCCCCCAAATGATAATTTCTAGAATATAGGCCCCCAAATTGCATTTCAATTCATGTAGGTGAGTAGTTCATCAATGCTTCACTGCGAATGTTTCTGGTTACAGTAACGTATTAAACTAAATCCTTTGTAAGTCTGGTCGTTTCATAGAAGACGGATTCGTTTCCCTTTATGGCGTGAATGTCCACCTTTCCAGCCAGGTGATAAATCTTGGGGCTGTGCCCATCTGCGAAGCTGCATCTTGGCTGTGACCGTCACGTTTTGGCTTGCTCCTCAGTCTCTAGTTCAGGACACATGAGCTCCAGTGACAGGCGGCCACTCCTCTTTGGCACCCCCTCTTCAGCACTGGCATTGGGGGGCTGTGATGGCAGCGACACACCTCCTGGAGTGACAGGCAGAGGTCCCAGGGACTGCAATCCGCCATCCCATTGCCAAACCCTCCCACCGCAGGCCTCCTCCCTGCTGAGGTCCCCACATGCATGCCAGCTAACGACCCCCCAGGGGCTCAAACCACAGGCATTTACTTTTCCCAAGGTATCACAGGGCCGTGGGGAGGGTCAGTCCCAGTCCTCCCCTGGGCTGGCGGATGCCATCCCTCCCTGCCTGTCCAGATCCCCTCCTTTCATGAGGACCCCCGCCACAATGGAGGGGGTCACCCTGCTGACCTCATTTTAATGTGACTGCCTTGAAGACCCTCTCAAATGAGGCTGTGTGCTGAGGCCCTCAGTGAGGACTCCGTAGGTCCGGTCAGCTCAGGACATGGCTTCTGTGGCCGCCCGGCATCCATCATCACAGCTTCGCTTCCTGCGAGATTGCTGCCTCCTACGGGTGTCCTCTTCCCCAGCTGCTCCTGACCCTTCTTTCTGCCCTCACAGGACATCAACCCCAAGAACGAGACTGCTGTCAAGCTCATCCCTGTCTCCACACCCTCCCGGACCCTCAGGCATTCAGGGCACTTCGGTCCCGTCTCTAGAAACAAACTGCTGTCGAGAGCAGATGTCCTGACAAGTGGGAACGGACACCCTCTCTCCGTGGAGCCACGAGGGCACAAGAACTGACACCATGACGTTCTTCGGGAGCAAAGCCACCTCCTCCATCCTGAAGTCCCTCTTTTAAAGCAGAGAAAGGCACATCCCAGAACGAGGACAAGGCTGTGGGGTTGGCACCAAGCACCAGGACTGACAGGGCTGCCCTGGGCCAAGTGGCTGAGCGTCTGTCCTCTGACCGGGGCCCTTGTGAAGGGAGTGAGCACGGGAGACGAAGGTCCTGGAGGCAGGGGTGTGGGACTAGCCCAGGCTGCATGACCACGGGGCAGAAGAGGCTCCCCCACTTTCAGGATCCCCCCCATTGGCGGTGTCACCCTATTTGCGGTTTGTGACTCGTCAGGCACAGAGGTTGGAAAGTCCTACTGCCCCCTCAGAGACTTGTGTGCATTCACGGGCGTGACCCAGTGAGTCCAGCACAGTGGTCACTGAGGGTGTGGGGCCTGTGCTGGGCGTGTCCCCCTGATGAACCCTGTGGCGCCTGGACTTCTGAGTAGGCGGGCCTGTCTCTTGGTGGGGATGCCATTGGCATTTTGGGTGCAAAAGCCTGTCCTGAACCTTAAGAGCACTTCCCCGCCCTGTAGTGCTTTCCCCCACACAAACTGAGGAGATCCTTCTGTTGCGAAGGTCCTTGATCTTTCAAAGTGGGAAGGGCACGATGCTGCTGAGGATGCAGGGACAGTCACAACTGTCCTTGCACAGGCCTTCAGTGGATGAGTGTTTAATCTCTAGACCATGGGCCTGGGCGCTAGGAACCCAGAACTCTGTTCTGACTGCTCTTTGCTGGAACAAGGCCTGCCCTTGGCCTGGGCGGTGCAAGCTGACCTAGAGCACTTGTGTGTGCCTGTGTGTGCACATGTGTGTGGATACGTGCATTCCGGGATGAGGAGGGAGCCCAATAGGAAAACTCATTTTTGTTGTTCTTGTCATTTAACTCTACGCAGGACTCAAGTCCATTATTGGCCCGAAATGGAAACAATGGCTTTGTTCTAAGACTGCTCCTCCCAAGCTCACACATGCAGCTAAAGTTTGGTTTTTATCGTTTAAAACATGTGTTTGAGTAAATGGGATTTTTATCTTCTTCCATGAGAAAATAAAGCTAATTGTGAGAGGTCGAAAGTGATATGAACACCCCTTTGTTTGTCTGAATCGATTCTAATGAAGCACCCCCTTTCCGCAGCTCTGAAATCAGTGCCATTCAAAATCCTTAGCCAAAGGTTATTTTGGAGTTTTCAAAAGGCCCACAACATCAACATTTTCAGGCAGTCAGAAGCGCTGGCAGCTGCCTCTCCTTTGAAGTAAATGAGATTTGACAGCAATTCATCTACAACGAAATGCCGTATGTGCTTGTTATAAAATCATTCCGAATTCCACTTTACCTTTTCTTAAGAAGTTGAAAAAAATGGTATATTTACATACAAAGAGGCAATTCGGCATTAGCTCCAGGACCGGTATTGCAAGAATGCACATTTTTAAAGCTAATGTGGAGAAGAAATGCATTGCTCCAATGACTCTAGCCGAAAGCTGATTTTAACCACAATGGAGATGAATGCTGATCATAAGCTTAGATGGAGGCGCAGGCTCCGACTGAGGATGCACTAAAGAAAGGGGTACCTGGTGTGCTTAGGGAGCACCGAATGCTGGCACCACAGGCGCGGGGCACAGCTTCCATCCACCCTGTGGCCGGACTTGGCTTTGCTTTTTTCTGAAGGTGCAGGCAGGAAGCAGCTGAGCAGGCAGGAAGAGAGGAGGAGGAAGCACGGATCTAGTTTTCGTCTTGTCCCCGCCACCCCTGGCCTTGACAAGAGTCCTGGGAATGTGTGTGGACACCACCAGCCAAAGGCCATGGACTTCACCACTAAGCCACAAGGCTGCACCTGGTTTTGCTTTTTGAAAGGATGCCACGTTAGTGTGACGCCTCACAGACTCGACAGCCTAGTCTCCTGCATTTGGATGATCTTTCCCCTGCTTCGGTGATTTGCTGTCTGAGACACGAAGGTTCACAAATTGTACCAAGTGATAGTAAATTCAGTGAGTAAATTCAACTTGGCTTCCAAAAGACTAAATCGCTGTGATAAATACTCACGATAAGATCACGGCCTCACCTCAGAAGGCTGAGATAAGAAAGCTGAGAAGTGAGCCGGCTAAAGCCCTGGGACAGCAGCCACCAGCTTTTTTCTGTAGAAGAGGCCTAAGCCTGTGCTGCACCCCTGTCTCCGATGGTGCCCACGCATGCAGAGAGCCAGCAGACATGGGCGATTCAATGTCATGAAGGACATGCTGCCTTGAGGGAGCCAGTGCAGCGACCCTTCACTAAAGGTCACTCTTCTGTAGGAACCTAACCCTGTGCAGGAGCAAAAGCCCTGTGCACGGGGTCCCACTGGGCATCGCCCCAACATCCCAGGAAGCACAGAAACCTTCATGGGAGAGGAGATGGACAAGGGGCTGCAAGATTGGGTTCGTCTACAGAAGAGCTGACAGTCCTATCGCTCTGGGTTCTCCTCCTGCACCCAGGGCTTGGCAGCGGTCTGCAGAACTCAGCTGCATGAAGACGTGGAGCCACAGGGAGGGTGACTCCATGGAGCAGAGAGCTGCCTGGACTCAGGGGGACCCTCAGTGCCGGCCGGCCCTTCACCTGACTATCCTTCCCTCCCACATGCAGAAGTCCAGCCTTACTGTCTTACCCCTAACTCTGGGATTACAGAGAATACTGAAAAGAGGGAGAAGACATCAAGACAAAGTGCTTCTTCCAAACATGTCTCGGCGCCCCATTTCCTACCCCAAGCTCTCAAGTCACTGTCCCACTAAAGATACTTGAAGGCTGAGAGGCAGCGCGACCCTACTTCTCGTTTATCTGGTAGCTGGCCAGGAGAAATGGCAACGAGAAATGAAATCACATGTGAGTCCCAGACAGAGTTTCAAAGCTAAAGGAAATGCCAAAGGAAAGACTGTTCTGCCTTTTTAGCTTTGAGAAGTACAGAACTTTACTCTAAAGATGTCCCCTCCATCAGTAAGGAAAGGATGATGGTCAAGCTCATGTGTCCCCTTTCGGGCCCCCATGACACACTGACCTCCAGGATGGCGGCTGACATGCCCTCGGAGACGGAGCTGTTCACCAGCGCTGAGCAGTTCTGGGCCAGCGCGTGCAGGTCTCCCTGTGGCATCTCTCGGACCAGCCGGACTCCAGGGCTCCTGAGAGGACAGGGAGTAGAGAGTGTCCACAGCTGGGACCGCAGGGGGACTGGCGGGGAGGAGAGTCTCTAGATCAAGAGGAAGCATTACTGAAGGGGGTTCGGTGCAGAAAAGCACCTGGGTGAGAGTCCATCCTGTTTCTCATCCTGCTAAGGAGGAGTCATGAACTTCTGCTCTGAATTCAGATGACAGTGGAGACACGTGCTTCTCAGGTATTAGAAGTCAGAAGGTTTGGCTCTTTGTATGATTTGCTAATAGTTATTCAAACTGGTTTCAAAGAACGGTGTATTTGGGCATGACATCGGGTCCCTACTTCTGGAGGGAACATTTCGCTTTGTGGGTTTTGTTGTTTCATTTTTCACCCAGCTGTACTGATGTTCCCTGGGTCCTCCCCAACACACCTGCACACACACTCATGGCGGTGACACACATTCCTTCACACCCTCGGTGACACGCCTACTTCCATGCATGCTGCATCTGTGAGAAAGGGGAACAACAGAGCCTGGCCTATAGGATGGTGGGCGGGGGGAGTCCTGAACCTCAAGAAACCACCACCATAAGGGGCCGCCCAAATGGGAACAGATCCTAAAGCTCTTGCCCTGCCTGCCCCCCAATCAGCAGCCACCTGTCATCTGACAGATGGGAGCCACAGGGCAGAGACAGGGCTCACAGCCCAAGCGTCCTAGCTGGTCCCGGACCAGCCATCTCAGGTCTTCTCATGTGAACAAGTAAGCCCATCTGAGCAGTGTCTGTGGTCTCTGCTATTGGAGGACAAGTGCAATTTCTAACGAAGATACAGTAGCAAATTTCACTGCCACTGGCAGAGTGTGAGAGCAGTCAGTGTCTCCATTCTTCCAAACTCTGGGTGACTTAAATCCTCTAGGGTTTAGCCAATGTGATGGTTGGAAACTGTCACCCAGGGTGTTTTCCTGCCCTTTCCCTGGACTGGACAGGTGGGGTGTGGCACTCTGCCTTTGCTGGGGAACTGATTCTGCTCTGGGGAAACGGGAGAGCTGTCACTGGAGGGCCTCAGAGGGTCACGGAGACAGGAAGTGCTGGGACACAGCCAGACACCAGGAGCTGGACACCTTGCTAGTCACTGGGCCTCCTCCCCTGCAAATGGCGGTTCGCACCCATGCTTACCTCTTAACTTTGGCCTTCACTTCCCTGGTGAATGCGGGATCGACCTGAAAAGAAGCAAAGGTGAGTTTTAGGGAAACCCTGAAATAAATCTAGTCTCAGAATAATTTCTTATGATGATAACAGAGTCAGACCCAATAGTGAGAAAGGAGAAACCCCAACACAGGAACGTAAGTGACTTCAGCTACTACTTACTCATAATCAGGGAAAAACAAAAAGGGTCTGAGAGAAGATTCCGAAGGAAGGTGACAACCATGCCCATGGGCTCTTTGGAGCAGGAGCCCTGCACCCAACTGTAGGTCTGGAGCAGAAATCACCTATAGCTATGGGATCATCTGACATCAACACAACACTCCAGAGGAATATGTTCAAAATGCAGTACAGCAGATGGAGTTTGTCGGAATACTTTGGGGCAGGATGAGTTGGAATCTTTAGAAGATATGAGACATAGAATTTGACAAAATTAACATTTGCCTTTCAACAGGCCTCTCTGCAGAAACACAATTGCGAAGTCAAGGATGCGTCCCCCACCAGATGCATGAGAATCAAAACATGGTCTGCCCCTGCAATGGCACCTTCATTACCCAGCCACAGAGGGAATGCAGCACGGATTCATGCTTCACTGTGGATGGACCTTGAAAGAAGCCAAACACGAAATACACTTTGAAGATCCTTTTCTCAGAAATGTCCAGAACAGGCACAGAGACAGAAAGCAGATCAGTAGTGGCCAGGACAGAGAGAACGGGGAGTGATGGCTTGTGGGGACAGGGTTTCCTTCGGGGGTGATGAGAAAGTTCTGGAACGAGGTAGGGGTGAGGGCTGCAAACTGTGAATTTTCTAAGTAGGATTATAGGGATTTAATGGCCTGTGAATTACATCTCAGTTAAAAACAAAAGCCAAGCACAACTTTTGAATCATTTGCACCTACCATCTTGAGCTGGACTGACTCATTTCACATTTGGGGTTTATGTCCTTTGGGACAGGAGCCATGCCTTGTCCTGTTGCATCCCTGATAGTTGCATGGGTCTGCTGAATATATTTACTCCTCTGAAGGAGGCCACAGCATTTTAACTGGACTCGTCAGTAGATGTGTCAAGGCCAGAGAGGCAGGTTCTGGGTTCGGACCAGCAAGGTCAGACCCCCAGGCCACTCCCAGCCTGGTGACCGGGCATGCCGTGAAAGGACTGCTCTGGGCCTCAGTGTCCGCCGGGTCAAAGGAGGATGCTAACAGGGCTTGTTGGGATTGTTGGGACGCTCGGAGGAGTGAAGCATATTCGAGGCTTAGAGATCACCCCTGCTAGAGCAGTGACCAAAGTCCTTTAGAAAGAAACGGAGCTGACCGCACCTCTGAAAACCACTGCAGAGTCTCAACAAAAGAACCAACAGACTCTGGTTTTGCCCTTCATGCTTCCTCCACGGGTGTTACTAACAATTGACACAATTTAAAGAACAGTGACAAAGTATCCTTAAGTTGACACACCTGTAACACACAATTCTAAGCATTTCTTCTAAAATGCAGCAGACGAGGGCGTCACATGCTTACTAACACCCTTTACTCCTGAAGCCACTGGCAAGAAAGCAGACTCAGTTTCTCTTCTCATTTACATGTTTTCTGTGAATATCAGAAATTGCAAACCACGCCAGTTTAAAAGTTACGCGGCCTGCCTATCGTTTATCATGCTAACTGAATCCACGCTGTTTTCCAGACACTGCGTTTAGACAGTGTGTGCGTGCGTGTGTGTGGGGTTGGGGGGTAAGTGTGTTTGGGGGGGTGCGGAACCCCAAATCCTCAGGCTCCGGGGGTAACTGCTCTTTACTCCACAGTCACAGGAAACTCACTGCTTCTTTACATCTCTGATATCGCTACTTCACTTTGAAGGCAAACAGCAAATATGGATGCAAAAGGAAACTGAGATGATTCCTCGAAAGGTTTTGTTTACAGTTCAATGTATCTTAATAGGGGACTCACAGGAACAGCACGGAAGACAGACACCACTCCAAACATGTGCTTGCAGGTAGGACACCTCACTTAGAAAGCAGAATCTGTCGGTGGGGTCCTCCGCACCATAAAACAGGCCACGCACTCCACTTCACTGTCGCCGATAAGAAATTGACTCATCTTCAGAAAATAAATTTCAGGCTTCAGCCCGAAAAACTTAACAGGTTTATTTATAATTATTTCAAGCTCGACTGCTGAAACTAGCTCTCTGATACACTTTGACTCACAGGAATACTTCACTTCTGCTTTTATATTAAAAATTCACACACTATAAATGGAAATGGGAAAAACTACCAATATCTGATATTTGCCCCTATTTTTCCACTTGCAGTTATATTCTCTTTGGGCTCCATGGGGAGAAAATCTAACATTCAGAACCATGGATAACAAGAAGAGGTCATTCTATCTGGTCTTTGGAAAACAAGCTGCTCCCATCGTAGCGGAGGCCTCTGTGCTTCCCACAGATGGGGACCGCTGGCTGGGGGGCTTCCAGCTTTGTCATCGCACCTTTGGCACGAACAGCATATAGGCATCTTCCAAAACGACAGCTAAATAGACTTCTGTGCCTTCTAAAGCACCAATGTCTGCATGCTAGACATGCAAATCTGTTTGGGGGTTCTGAGCAATTCCCTGCTGGGGACATTGGAAGGAAAGTGTGTGATGAGAAGTCCCTGGACCATTTACCCCAAGCCTGGAACAATGCGGTTCCCTAGTCCTTCCAGTAGAGGGCGTGCACGGCTTTTGTCGCCTCTGCTTCCTGGCCAAGGTGGGTTTTGATCCAGCCATGGGACACAGACATCCTTTTCCTTTCACCTTCAAACGGAGGTCAGGGAGCTTCCGGAACACCAGTGGGGCTAGAGAGGGGCCGCAGAGGCTGCAAACACATCTCTGTTACTTGAAAAGATGGTTCGAGACTCATGTCGGTGCAGTTTCTTTATAGCTGCTACAGTTAACAGTCAGTTCTTACTGGCTGCTTACCCTGGGCCTAGTCTACACCGGTCCTGTGTATGCAGGGCCTTATTTCTCACCAACAATCTGATACCATGATCTCAAGCAGAGGGCTTGAGGACAATGGTGCTCAGAGAACCCAGCCAGGATCACACACCTAGAACCGTGCCGATTAGGAGCCAAATGCAGGCATCCTGGAGGGATTGGTGCTCCCATCTATCTCCACTGCCTCCCTGGCTCCCACTTACAGGGCTTTACCAAGGAGAGCAAGACAAGCCTTTGTGGTGGCAGAATCTTGGCCTGCTTACCTACGTCCTTACTGCTCAGTCCCCGCCATCTCCTAACTGGTGACACTCTCCAACAGGGAGACCCTCCTAACCTATTCACCACCCAGGACACAGACACACAACACCTCCCCGAGAAACTGTCTGGTCATGAACCCACAGCTCCTAATAAGACTAGCAAAATGCTTGCAGCCCACTAAGAGCAGGACTAACGAGCTCCGTTTTGTCCCCCACTTCCTCCCCATATGGGTTAAGAGCCTGTTTTCTGTTTCCCTTGCTGAGTCTTGCCGAGTCTCAAAACAGCTATCAGTCAGATTGATCCGGGATGTCACTGGTACACAGTGTCTGGAAAGTGGAAAACCAAAGACTGACCGGCGACCCCACACATCCTGCACGTCGGCATTCTCTTTGATCTGGTCCTGAGTTATGCTGCTGATACTGAAGCTGAAGGCGACCATGCAGCCCTGCTTGTTTGCACTCAGGGAAACTGAGGATTTGAAACTTAGGTGTCCCCTGTCTCTACTTACTCAGTAAATAAATTCACCCTTTCCCTTCTCCCAAGTCTTGAGTTTGGTTTGGTTCTGGCATTGCTGCAAAAGAACAGGAGGTTTAGTAACAGCCAAACAGACTGGATGTAACATCTCCTCCCTGAATTTTTGCACTGAATGCACCCAGCTCCCTCTGTGGCCACCCAGATGCTGGGGTCCCAGTTCTGCGCTTGAGAACACTGGCTATATGGTCAGCCTCCACGGGGCCCTGCCTTCTGTCTCTCACTTCTGATTCTTTTCGTTCAAGCAATCCTAAACCACCGAATTACTCTGCAACCCTGGCACACTGTGATGGCAAACGAAGCAACGAGGCACGCTTCACTGCAGCTCCCCATTCATTTTCAAGTCATATTTTACTTCTGGTCATCATGTTAGAAATTCCTCTGGGCTCTCATTTCACTAACAGACTTCTGCTCTCATGAAGAACTATTTAGGGAAAATAGTTTGTCCAAGAAAAAAAAAAATCTAATTTTACAAGACCGCTGAAATAGCGAGCATGTTAGAATTGAACAGAAGCTGGTGTCTGGGTTTGTCTTCCACCTCAGTTCATTTTCAAATCTCCTTGGGAAGCCAAGCAGAAGAAAACACAAGATAAAGGTAAAAGAAGGTGGATGTTTTCATTTAATGAAAGCACGTGTCCCGAAACGTTAAGACGCGCAGGCAGCTGGACCAGCAGTGGTGAAAACTCCCAGGTCCTCCTTCTGACCTTAGTTATTTTCTAGACAATCTACTGTTCCAATTCCCAGGCTAAAGCAACACGATCTGTGATCTGCCAAGTTCTCATGGGGAGTCATGAAGTGCTCGCACTTGAACCTCACGGCCTCAGCAAAGCGCGCCAGGAAATGCCTGCGCTGAGACCCCTGCAAGCAGAAGCGGAACGCTCCGCCCCAGCAGTGGAGCCTGGAGGTGAAAGACGGCTTCCTGGGTATCGTCAGCGACCGAAGCCGGGCGCCACTCTTCTGTGGGGAGAGCAGAACCCCCGTGCAGGTGTGGGAAGCGAAAAGCAGCAAGAACCCGGCAATGTTAGGTACCCACTTGCCGCTGCTCTGAGCTGGGCGCTGCTGCCCTGAGCGTTTCCAGTGCCCAACACAGGGAGGTGCCGGGTTACAGGTAGGGACACTGAGGACAGAGGCAAACGGCACCCCACTGGCAGGTGACCACTCGACTCCACAGCCACACAGACCACTCTGCACGAACCAGAGGATGCCACTGGCCTCCAAGGGCCCCGCAATGTCAACTAACCCGGCAGTGGTGAGCAGCCACGAGGACCCACGTACCCCCTGTGACAGAGAGTCAGCTTCTTACACGCTCTGGCTGAGAATTTCCACCAAAACAAATACACCTACGGCCTCCCCCCAAAAAACACAGCATCCATGATTTCTCAGGCACCTACACTCACTCACTCTGCTGTTTTATCATGATGGGCACTGCAGAGAAATTCACCTGAAGAGCTGAGCCATGATGCGCCCAGAACTGTGGTTGCTGCCTCTGGGCTGGGCCAGGGGAACCGCAGGTGCCCACGGATCCCGGATGCCCGGACCATTTGCCCTGTCCTGCCCACCTCAGCCCCTAGGCATCTGTTGTACGGTCTTCCTAACAGGCACCATGCTCCATGGGTTCTGGGTCAGGTCTGTTCCCTTCCCTGGGATGCTGCGTGCCCAGAACACAGGACGCTCAGTTGCTCAGTATCCCTTGAGGGAATGAATCCAGGGAGAAACATCTCTAAGGGTGTACACATATGCATGCAAGCACACGAACACAAATATACACATAGGTTAAATAAACACACCGCCTCTGGGACCTAAGACATGATTCAGGAAGGAAACGTCTATAAGTATATATGCACACACATACAAGTTCATGTACACAAACATACATATGGAGTAAATAGACACCGCCTCTGGGACTCGGCTCTGACCTGCCAGATGTCAACATGCCCATAAATGGTGGTGAGAGGAATGCATATCATTGCTGCAATTTTACCAGGTGTGTATTTTTGGCTGCTCTGAGAGCTTCCGCCCAGGCACCTGCAGGAAAGTGCTGAACTGATGTCAGGGGCCTACGATGATGGTCACACTGTTCCCATTAGTGAATCCAAAGAAGCTATCAGTGTCTTTGTTTGATCTCTGGTAGGAATAAGTGGGCAAACCATATGCCGTGAACGCCCACTTCCTCTTGGCACCCACATCTCTTCTGCAGGGCCTGCTCCCTGAGTCCTGGCATGCACACCTCTGCCCACGGGGTACCCCACTAGGTACAGTTATGTCGAAGTGGATTTGGGCACCTCCTCCTCTTTACTGAGTGGGGTGCAGCCCAGGCAGGACCAAATGATCTAGACACTACGAAGTGAGTTCAAGCGGTTCCTTGAACAAGGGTGGCCTTCCTGGTTAAGGATCCAGCCTCTTGTATTTCCCAGTTCCTGAATCTAAACCTGGTCTTCAGCCTCCCTGGCAACATTCTTAGTGGCTCTGGTCATGTAATGCATTTCTTCTGCTGACGTTGGTCTGACACCGGCAGGCAAGGGGCACCAGCTGGGGGCAGTTTCCTCAGTGGGATCTCCTATAGGACCAGCCCGCCCTCCTTCAAGACTAACCTAGTTAATGCAACTTTGCACGATGAGGTGCTGCAGTTGACCCGGAAAAGCTCAGGCCCTCTGCAAGTGTATAACTTATACTACAGAGTATATTCAGTTGTTGAACTTCACCATTAACAAAGGAAGAAATGGACTGAAGAAGCGTGTACTCACATCAGATGTCAAGAGCAATTGTATTGCTCTGGGTGTTTAGCTAGTTCATGAGCGATTATTCGTTCAAAGATGAACTGCAGTGTGTCCCAAGATTTGACCTCTGGTCCACTTCTCAAATCATTTCCAAATTACCATCTTATTAACCCATAACATTGTAGCAAACATTCAAATTAAGTGGAAAGCTGGCAGTCTCCTCCTAGTCCTGTATTAGAAGGAATGCCAAATTGGATCTGAAAATTGATAGAAGTTTGGAAACCTTCTGATGATGGGGGAGGGTAGCTTAAGCCAAGTGCCCAGGGCAGCATGTCAGACAAGGTCACATCTGAGCCAGGCAGAGGGGCAGTTTTCGAAGGAACAGCCAATGCACTGCCCGCCCCCCACCACACACACACACACACACACACACACACACACACACACACACTCCACCAATATGGCCCAAGTCAGTGGTTATCAAATTCAGATTATGGAGCCAATTATCAAATCAAATGTTGGGCAAAACAAGCATTGTCTAATGAGAGGGAACAGAATAGCAAATGATGGACTAGAACAGGTTTTCTTTTTTAATACCAGAGTACTGTCTGAAGTAAAAGAAAGTACTGTTAATGGAGCTGATTTCCAGGGATGTGTGTGTGTGTGTGTGTGTATCCATGTGTACCTATGTGCTCAGCATGTTTGTGTGCACATATGTGTGTGAACATGTGCTCTCACATGTACATATGTGCTCGTGTGTGTCGTGTGTGCGTGTGTGCTTTGCAGCAGTCGCAACATGAAAGTGCTGGGCTGCTGCTCCTGCTCATGAAGCCAGCTGTGCACCTCACCCTGCAGTGTCTGGGATGCCCGCCTGGTAACTTGCGAGTCATCAGTGAAGGCTCCTCACCATGGAAATGGGCAAATGGGGCTTTTAGAAAACCGCCCCCCCGGACCCCCCCAAAAAGAACTAGCTGTTTAACTGCCACCAGCATCCCTACTGTGATGTCTAAGAAACAGACACGTCTTTCCAGACACTAGCTTAATGCACTGTGGGAGGGTCTGAGCGGTGGGCCTCGACAGACCAGTCCTCAATCTCCCATGGGGCCGAGGGTGCAAGGTTGTGTGAAGGTCTTTGTGATTGATTGTGCTGGACGCTGCCTGAGACGCTGAGACCTGAAGGTGGTTGTCTGCTCTGCGCCATCCTGGCTTCTGTGCTGCGGATTCCGTTTCCCCTTAGATGTGACAAGGGCCTTTAGGAGGCAGGGCTACTGACAGACTGAATGTCTGCTCCCTTCCCCACCAGCCACAGGCCGAACTAACCCAGTGTGATGGGGAGGAAGAGGCCCGCGACAGATGAGCGCCAGATAAAGGAGACCCCTGGTGCCTGCTGCTCCTCTGGAGGCTCGGCTGGATCAGAACAGCCCAGGCATCTATCTTGGGCTTCACCTCCAGGACAGTAAGAAGCGGACTAGTTCTCAGCCCCACGGGACGAGGCAGATCCAGACAAGCCGTGAGACCAAGAGGGTGCGCCCCTGCAGGCAGAAGGGTCTGGAAGAGACGTTTTCCCGGCCAGTGGGGGTCACGTCCCAGGAAAACTCTGGCAAGGGGGACCCGGCGCTTGCCACTGTGGCCACTAAGCAGCCAGTTTGCACCCAAAGGACGTGTTTCTGTTTCTAGCAGGGTTTTCATTCTTGGCCGGGAGTGCCAGTGAAAGAGGGACTGCAGACATATTCACATTTGTAGCAAAACCTCCAGCACGATGCTCTGCTCCAAACACTGCCCCAACGCCTCTCCGCCCAGGGCTCGTCACCCCGCCCCGCACAAGGCTCCTGGACTGCAGGCGCAGCGGGCGCCTGTGGATGGGCTGAGGACCCGCCTCCGCCCAGCAAGCAAGCATCCTGTCGTGGAGCTGGTCACTGAGGGTGACGTGCGAACCTTTCCCCAGACCGGCGTCCCATCTCACCACAGACAGCTTTGCCTTCCTGCTGCACAGCACCGCCTGTCCCCACCCCTGGAAGGCCTGGGACAGCTTGCTTCCCTCCAGGCTGCCGAGAAAGCCAATATTGGCCAGTATGGAATGAGACGGCATTACCGGGGACTGACTTCTCCATTTTATGTTCTTTTGCTTGAGGTCGAGGTTTCCAAGAACCTACTGACCAAGTTAAGTGAGGACTTGCTGGGTCTCCTTCCAGGAGTTAGCAAGCAGAAAACACAGCGATGTGCTGTCTGGCATTGACAAGGCCAACGGTGTGTGTGTGCACGCGTTTGTGTGAATCTCACACACGATTTTTAAAGCCCTCTGGATTAGTGGTTTCTCTTGGAAAGACAACACCAGGCAGCCTCTCGGACCCACGTCCCCCATTCCCAGCCCCCGCACTCCCCTCATGTCTTCCTAAGGGACCAGGCTGCCTGCAGTGAAAAGAGTGGGAGGGACACATCCCACAGTCACTATTCTTAACAAAGTAGGCAAACCAGGGTTAGAGAGAAACTGGGAGTCCTGAAAACAAGTGGTAGAAAAGCGGTCCCCTTGGGGGAAAGAAAAGCACTCTCACCTGTTCAGCATGAAAACAAATAACAATGAGATGTCCCCTCTGAAGACTGGGACTTAAAAAGGCATCGGGAGACAAAGGGCTCCCACGCTGCACACCCACAAGTAACCGAGTTAAAGACAAAATGTCCAGACAGACCAGGAAAGGTGCTCCCTCCTCCTGGGCGTCTGACCGGTCCCCGGTCTGCCGAGGTCTTGACTCCTCATGAGAATCGCGTCCCAAACTCCAGCGATGTGGGTGCACGTAAGTTTGTCATATCTGTAGACCATCTGCCCTGTCACTTATTTAACACTTTCTCTGAAGTCAGTTCAATTTGTTTGTGAAGGAAATTGTCATGCTTGGAAAGCCAAGGTCATATGACACTGATAAAATATCAAAATAAAACCAATGAAAAGAAAGTCATGTTACTCACTTCTTTCTTGATTTCTATGAATGCCTCACGGCCCTGGACAAGCGCTCTTGGCTAGCAAGAATGTTAGAGCCAAGCTACGACTTTTCCTTCAAGATGCTCTTCAAACAGGAGGATGGATAGAGAATTAAAATGATGACGAGGATGTGAGTCATTCTGTCACAACGGCACTTACAGGTGCGTGTGTGTGGACAAGTGTGTGCAGAGCAGTGTGCATGCACGTGTGTGGTGCATGCGCCTGTGGGCAGTGTGCACACGTGTTGCGTATCGTGGGCAGCAATGTGCGAGTGTGTGTGAGACACAGAACCAACTGCAAGATTAAGAGGAGACTCATTCCTCGAGTGACCTCCGATGTGGCCCCAGACTCCGGCGCTGGTGTTTGTCTTTGGTTCGGTGACCTGTTCTAGACACATGTTTTGTTTTCCAGTCTCTAGAACACTGAGAGACGTGCACCCACCGCATTGTATGCTTTGGGGTCCCCAGGGAACCAGAAACTCCTCATGAGGAAGGACGCGAACAGAGGGCCCTTAAGAGGTGGTGTGGGTTCCAGTCCCTCAAGTGTTTGGGGACATGCCTGTCACGCCTGACGCACACAGCGAGTAGCCACAACCCCACGCAGCCCTGCCTAGCAGAAGTGAAAGAGGAAGCCACACGTGCTCCCACAGCGGACCTAGAACAGAGGGTGGGGGCTGCAGCGGGTCGCTGTCGGCTGGAAACACCCACTGCATCGTGGTTTCCAGGCTGCCGGGGGACCACGCTCACTTCTGGAGACGACCCGTGTCACCACACGGATACTCTGAGGCCTGGATGGTGGGAGCCGTGTTTGCTGCAGCGCCAGCAGGTGCCCTGTGGTCCCCCAAGAGCGACCGAACCTCCTAGGCCCTCCCCAGACTCAGTGCCCCGCACTAGGACCAAGGTCAGGCCGGGACATGATGCCACGCACGTCCGTTTCCTGTGCACGCAGGTACCTGTCCCGCCCCATGTGGCTCCGAGAGGCCAGGGAGAGAGCTGGCCTGATGGAGGAACCAGCCTTGATGACCTGTGAGTAGCTGAGGGACCACAGAGCACAACGGCCTGCAGTGTGGATTTAAACCTTTCGATTCCTATGAACCCTCTGTGTTTCTGCAAGAATGTATTAGTTAACCTTTGTAGCAATACATTCATTGTAAGGATTTCTAAAGTCTCGTGATCTTGAACCTTGGTCTGGCTTTCAATTAAAAAATGGGACAGACTTGATTTACTCAAAAAGAAAATTGCTTCTTATCACCATGGGGGCACCTGGGGTGCAGGATGTCCCACCAGGGCTTTTCCAGGGACATAGCTGACCTGGTCACAGAGGAAACGTAGAAGCTCTGGAGCAAAGGGGCCCCCAGTGCACCCCCAACCTCGGAGAGAAGTGGCCTCAAAATGGAGATGCATCCATCAGTTCGGCCAGCGGGCAAACGATGGCCCGACTAGCTGGCTTCCGCCCTGGGATGTCCGAGACGTGGAGGCCTGTGGGAGACTCCCTGATGCTCACACCTCTCCAGTCCCCAAGTCTCCGGCGCGCGGACTCTGAACCCACAACCCGCTCGGAACCTGACGGCAAGAATCAGCAAACGTCTATAAAAGATCAGATTGTAGATGTTTCGGTGCCATGGGTCATGCTTCTCTGAGGTGAAAACATAAAAGCAGCCACAGATAGGTGCCAAGGAGTGATGTGACTCCAGAACCCGGAGCACAAGCCAAGAGAGCTGAACAGAAGTGTATTCAGCGAGAACGGGCCGCTCACCCGAGACCGCTCCTTCCAGGAGCAGCTGGCCGCTGCCCTGAGCTGGATGTCCGCACGCCCTGCGCGCAGGCCATGCGGTGCCTTCATCCAGCTCAGCACAGAGCCGGCGGGACCACGGCAGCCTGCCTGCTCCCCCACTCTGGTGCCCTCATGTCTTTCCCTGAGCTTCGACTCTGATTCCTCAGGCTCGGCACTTCCACAGGGAATTGGTCGGGGAGAGAAGCCAGACGGCGGGGTGGGGACCGTACTGCTGTGTGACGGTGCGTCCAGCCACAGACAGAAGCAAGCTCCCGCGTAAGGCAGCAAATGCACTGGTAGAAGAAGTGCTGTTTCCCTGAAATGAACATATCGCTGTAAACTGGTTCTGTCACGTAAAAAAAAAAAAGGTTTTTTTACAAAAGGAACAAACCCAAGAGAAACATGGATGCATTTCAGAATGATGATGCTGAGTGAAAGAAAAAAGACAGGAGAGACTGAAGAGTTCCATTTACGTGAGTTCCCAGAGCTGAGAAAGCGCGTCTATCGTGGGAAAAAGGCAGGTTCGCATCTGCCCATGGGGTGGAGGGGGTTGTGTGGGAAGAGGCACTGAATGAACTTTGGGGATGATGCACTGTTTCATGACTTCACAAGAAAGGCAGCTGCTTGGGGGCACACATTCATCAGAAGACACTGAACATCGTGCAGTATGTGCCTGCAGCTGGCTGAGAGAGCAGACCTTAAATGTACCCCACAAACAAGCCAGGTACTTCTGTGGCAGGAAGGAGCTGTTAGCTCAGGCATACTGGTCAGCACTTTACAACACACACTATCAGATTAACAGCCCATCAACTTTAAACTCGCGCAGCGTCAGGTCAATAGGCTGTCGACCTTAAACTCGCGCACTGTTCTGTGTCCATTTTCTCCCCATGAATCAGCAAGAAAAAATCATTAGAAAATGAATGTAAACTACTTTTAGAAAACGCGTAGAAGGTATTAGGAGGAAGAAAGACCAGCTAAATGCTGGTGATGTGCCACTTACTTCAGGGCCAACGATCACCAAGAACACGCTGGGCTCTTCCCGGTGCCACTCTTGGGAAGAAAAAGGAAAAAGGGAATGGTTTTCAATTACAGCTGGAGCCACAAGCTGAATATCAATTACTGCATAATAGCAACTTTCATATCATTTTGTTCTTTTTTATACGCATCCATTTAAATTAGATGTGAAAAATGTGGCTACTGAACATTGTATGCATTTACAAAGAATTTTTTTCTAGAATGTTCCACTGGACTTCTAATATGTTAGCTAACTGGGCTAATACACCTCCACAGTTCGACGTGGGCTGTAGACTATATGGAAGAGCCCGTGGACTCACTTAAGCAATGCCACAGCACTCGGAAGGCAGCATATGCAGTGGAATGTGTAAAGGTGTCGCTGACACAATTATTTTAGCCTCACAGACATCCACTAAGTGTATGATTGTCCCTGGAAGCTGAGGACACGGGAAAGTAGGAACAGCTGGAATGCTACACAGAATGACAACTTTTCCGGTTGTTTCCAAAGGCGCAGTCTAGAAACAACTGCGCGAATGCACGAAGAGCAAGAAGACAAACTCAAAGTCCTTAAGTCAGGCCCCTGGCCTTTTGAAAACGCACCTGAAAACGCCTCCACCAAATAAAGAGGGTCTTTGACTCTCCGGAGCCCACAGATCAGAAGGAAGACACGTACCTCGTTAGCCCGTTGAGGGATCTCTGTAACGCAAGAAATGAGGATAGTTTCAAAGGAGAGCACTGGATCACACAGTGCGCATTCATTCCTGTTAGTCAGTGGTTAACTGCTCTTTAACTATCATTAAAGGTCAGTTGTTGTTTATAATTATGTCACTTTAACAACACGAATGTTTACTTGTGCCATTCTTACTCAATGGTATATATATTCATGATTATTGCCTATTACTAATGGTTAATGTGAAGCGTTTCCCCCACACCTCACAGAAACTGCTGTCCTGCCTGCTCGCCTTCCTAGTCACGTCCCTGCCTGGACTCACATGTCCTCCTGCCGGGGAACCCGAGCAGAGCCAGGCTAGGGGTGTAGGAGCATCTCCATGCGGCAAGGAGAGCGGACCAGGAAGACAGGTTGCAGTCACTGCACGGGTCAAGGGGAGGCTAGACTCCCGTGCTGACGTGGAGGACACTGTCTGTGGAGACCAGTGCTCTTGAACCCACACACCGTGGACAAGCGCGCTCAGTGCTGGGTGTGGGGTTATCAACTCAAGGCTCTAAAATGCAACTGGACTTTATGGAAAATGACAAGATGATTCTGATATTTACAGTGACATTCAAAAAACCTAGCCTAGTTAATTCGTGTTTCTTTCTTGGATCTCCATATTCTCATTTTGTACATAGGTTAGTCACTACGTGTATAGCTATAAAGTCAAATGACAGGAATGTGGGGAAACATTCTCATAAGGGATGTCACAGGGAGTGACCCCCAAGGTCTGGAGGTGCAGAGGGAGGAGAAGCAGGAGTCCCTCCCGCTCCACTGTGACTCCCAACAGGGACCAAGACCAAGGACGAAGGAGACATCACGAGGCCAGAGAGAGATGACCTTTATCCTATCTTGCCTCCCTTCTCCAACTCCTGCTGCCTCGGCCATTTTCCCTGCTAGAGCAGTAATTTCTGTGACTCCACAATCTCTCCTTGCAAACCAGGAGAGTGAACGACTAGCCGGCACCAGCTGGAAGATGCATCTCAAGCCACGTACTCCAGGGCGTCATCTCCTACCTGAATGTTGAAGAAAGGTGCTCCAGTTAAAGGCAGTGTTGGGAAACGTTGCAATTCCTGACTCAAAGGAAAAGAGGGACAGGGTCAGTTCAGGTGGACGAAATGAGGCTGTGGCTTTGTGTGCATCAGACGATCTGCTAAAGGCACTCCTGGATCCCGAGCGCTTCATGGAATCCAATCAGTCCCTCCCGCGTGAGGTTTAATGTGGCCCCAGATGCCAAGGAGAAGAGATGCCCCACGGTGAGGCCCCCACCCCTTACTGGGCCACTCCTCCTCCAGGTCACAGAAGTTTAACTTCCTAAAAGATTCCTGTAAGTAACCGGTTTCTAAAACGTGACCCACAAAATTCGAAGAGCCCACTAGAAATGATGTCTGTTGAAAACTCAACCCTCCCCATATCAGATATGCTGTGGGTTATCTGTGTCATCTCCTCAGGTAGGTTTAAGTATAAAATTTTAAAAAGTCTCAAAAAAGTGGACATTTTAATATTTAGAAAAGCCCGAGGCAACCTTGAATAGATTGCCTCAAACGCAGAAAAAACATGGAAATGCTCTGATTGTAAACTGAGTCATCCAGGCACCTCGACGCACCTCTGAGTAGAAACAGTGGCCGTGGGTCAGCGTGAGCCCCATGCGTGTCCAATCTACACACACCTTTCCACGCACAGTTAGTACATCTTCTTACAAGTGGAGCAGTGGTTAAGTTAATCGCCTCCAAAGGAGCAAGTCCCATTTCCTTGGGTTTGAATCCCAGGTCAGAGGGAAACAACCAGTGTGACCAACTAAATAGAAATCAAATAAAATGCTTCTTCCTCCTCTCTCTCCTTGCCTGCCTGCTTCCTGCCTGCACCTTTCGTTAAAAAAGAAAAAAGAAAAAAAAAAAAGAAATGGGGATCCGAGAAACAATTCATCTGAAAAGCGGCTTAATGCTGGGTTTAGGAGACCCCTAGCCCCCTTCAGGAAAGGACCAGATCCCACACTAACATTCACCTTTCTCAGTAAATGCTAACACCTCACTCAACTTCTCAGGCAATACAGAGTCAATCTCTCTTGTGGTGGTTTCTAAACTGAAGACAACATTTCAGAGAGGGAAGGAACTTCAATTTCCTTTTGAAAGATTCAAGGACAGCACAATTAGAAGTTTAAAGAAATGCTCTAATCCCAACTTCATGATTTACTGTTTTATAACTTTCAAGAAATCATTTTACTTCTCTAAACTGTAAAGCTGGGGGCAGGTTAAGCATAACGCTATATCTTAGGCTTATTATTTGTAAAATAAAAATAATAATACCTTAAAAAAAAAAAAAAAAAAAAAGGAAAGAAAAAACACAGGACTAGAGGCAGGACAGAAGGGCTCCAGGACCCCACAGCGAAACCATGCAGAGCAGCTCCGCTTTGGTCCTCTAAAACAGGCCAGTGACGGAGCATCTGTGCTTCTGCTGGCTGAAATGCTAAGTGACGTGTATTTTAAGTCATTCTTCTGCAGTGTTCTCCTTTTTAGCTTCTCTCTTCATGTTAGAAAATGACCTCTAAACATGCAGCTGTGCTGTGGATTGTTTTGAAGTAAAGCTCAGACATCATGTCATTTCATCCATGAACATTTCAGTGGGTCAAAAAGACAAGAACACTTGTTTGTAAATAGATATATTTTAAAATTCTTACCTTGACTCTGGACATAGATCTTACCCTTAGCATGCGGCTTTTGAAAAAAAGGGAAAAAGAGAAAGTGTAAATGTGACAGTCTGTTACCAGGACTCTTTAGAAATCAAATGAAGGTTGTTAACAAATTCTCTAGGAAAACATACAGCCATTGGGACTAGTCAGGTTCTAAAAGCAAAGAATCGCCTCTGCTTTTTTAGTGGGGGTTACCCGTTAAAAAAATTACAGCATGTAAAAGGTTAAGAAGCACAAAGGAAAGTCCTTAAATTAGGCTGAGTGCACTAGTAGGAAGTTATCATCATTGTTAGTGGGAGAGCGATGGAGCTCAGCCAGAGGCATGGCAGCATCAGAGCCCACCTGTGTATATCATGAGGGGAGAAGTTCTGGAGGCCAGTCTGGGGTGCAGGCACTTGAAAGGAAAGTGTGGTCCCTGAGGCTTGGGGAAAGAGGAGGAACAAGGAAGAAGGGGGAGGAGAGGCGAGGGGGAGGAAGAGGAAGAGGAAGTGGGAGAGGAAGAGATCACCCAACTCATTGCGAAACCAGAAACAGGCACCAGGGGCCAGGTCTTTGCCCACACATGAGTGGACTGGTCTCTGGGGCTGACCCCTCTCCCCCAGGACAGCAAAGGAAAGCTGCACTGGCACTGGTCTGGAGCTCTACCAAGGAAACAATTTATTGTTCCTCTGGGTATTTTCTGGGGGGACTTCAGAAAACTACTAGGAAGAGAAAGATCCATTTCTCAGGGTTTTGGAAACAATGGCTGAATTGTTTTTCAGATGAGTCTGAATTCAGTGGCAATAACAGCAGCCCAGTAAGAATCCACTTTCCAAGGCAGCAGGTCAAGGAGGTGCTGAAAGATACAATCATCTTGGTGGGAGAGCCCCCGAAAGCCTTTTTGTCGGGTGGCCTGTATGTCAGACAGAGGCCCGGAGGGATGGAACAGCTATTGAAAGGGACCAGCTCTGCCCTCTGTGGCCCTCAGAGGGTCTGGGCCTGTGCCTCTGGTCTGTTGACCACTTTGGCCATCATTCTCAAGTCACCTGCTTGCTTTGGGGAACACAATAAAGGAGGGCAGTCCTACCAAGGGAAAGATGGAGTGCCCCGAAGAGGGAGGTGGCCCTGCTGCCTGCCGGGTCACTGGCAGGCTCTGTCTGTGTTTAGGACAGCAGCACTGAAGTGGGACCTGGGTTTGAGTCCCGGGTCGGGTTAGCTTTGGCCCTAAGCACTGAATTTTGTACTCATAGTGAGAAGCATCTGAAATCTCCCAAATCTTAACTAGTCTCCTCAGTTCATCTGACAGCAGGGAAGGGATGTCCATTTTAAATGCCCTTAAAATAGATAGGTTCTAAAAAAAGAAGTCTCAAATTTCTTTACTCGATAAAAAAAATAGTAATTTTAATGGGGGAAGCAGCTAATAGAAATCATTTGAATTTGGAAACTGAAGTCCAGAGCCCTAAAATATTTCTTTTGTTTCACTGTAACTTCACTAGAGGGCTGAAGAAAATTCTCCTGGAAGGGGTGGAGGGTAACACCTCTTCTTTCACCAACGCAGAGTCTAAAACATTAGCTCAGAAAATATCTGTAAGAAGGATGATACAGCACTGTCAAAAATATGCCGGTATGACATTTTAACTTAAAAATTAATGCACGTGTTTGACAGTAACAGATTCAATATGATTCTGCATAAATTTGATCCACGAAGGTAAGGCAAACTCAGGCTGATAATTTCCATTTTCATTAGAAGTATGCTCTGTAATTCAAGATTTATAAACCCCAAATACTCTTTTCAAGAAAATTAATTTGTACACAAACAAAAATGATTTAATGAAAATGGTATCTCAATGCTAGAAGCAGAATGAATTGACCGTATATGGAGAATTCAGGATTTCTCTGCTGGTCTTGATATATTTCTGAGAATTACTTCTCTGAAGTCTACTGAAAATCTGAAAAAAAAATCACAGACATATCAAGTCCTATGTAGACTTTTAAAACATGTCATCAGTGGTACTTTGAGATCTTATCTGAGCAAATCATTAAATTGCAATATAGAAGCAGCCTGGGCCTGGGCCATAATTATCATCCTGCAAAAGGAAACTGGCGAAAGTCAATTGGTATATATTGATCTTGAAAACCATTTTCCATATTAAACATGTCCTCACTACAAGTTAGCTTTCTTGGCTCAATATTTACTGTTGTTTCACTTGCCTTCAAACAACACGAGTCAAGCTCCTTCTGTACCAGCTGCCTGGGAGATGAGCTCAGTCAGCCATAAAATGAAAAAGATCACGGGGTGGGGATCTCCCATTTTTAAGACTCTGAGAAACCATTCCTTAACCTGGCCCCATTACAAGGCGTGACATGCCAGTATCCTGCTGGACAGGGAGCTATAAATGTATGTGGCTTTGTGAGAGGCTCAAACGCTAGTTTATGCCATTTTATAAACGGTACTTTATGCCTGGAATAACAGGCAGGCAGCACCAACAGAAGCACCTTTCACAAACAGAACCTTCTGTAATTAAATTTTCTGCACGTGGAAGGACACAATCAACATGATGTGTGAAGCACATGCACAATTTCATGCACTGGAAGCAGCAGAAATGGCCGCTTTTTATTTTGAAATTACAAATTCTGGTTGCTGCTTTGCTTTTGAGAAAGTGCTTTTAAAAGAGTGATGAGATGCTCTAAAGAAACAGGGGCCCATAAACGTCAAGTTCTCTACATGCACCTACGTCAGAAACGGGTGGAGCACGGGCCTCACTCTAGAACACAGGTCTCTCTCCCCTTCCCGGTCTATTCATTTCCCTTTGAAACTTGTAGCCAAGCAGGGAAAGACAGATGTGTTCAAAACAAACACACGAAATAAGGGCACACCGCCTTGCTACTGAATTCTTGCACCTGAACCAGACATAGAAACAGCTGTTCAAGAAAAGAAAACATGCTGGAGTGAGAGAAGCAGGGACTCTGGAGAGGGGGTTAGGACCCAGCTCCATGGGACTGAAGGAAGAGCAGGCCACCAAGTTGAAAGGAAACAATTCATGACCCTGGGAAGTCAAAGGAAAGGAGAGGAAAGCCTTATCTCCTCTGAGACTCAAGCAATAGGAATGTCAACTAGAAAATTCCAGGGAAGATTAAAAATCAACAATAACTACTACAGTCAAATCTCAGGAATAAATCATTTGGAATTATTAGTGATTTTATTCAAAAGCTGCTCCCATTATTCTCTGCCTAAGTGCTATGAGTTAGAAGAGGATGGTGATTTTTTTCTCTCTTCAAAGTTTGAGTCTGGGTCTCCTAAGAGATTAACTCGGGACCTGTGCTCTGAAATGGATGAGTTTTTCATTCTCTGGGTGATTTGAAAACTTTATGATTCCCAAGAATCTCCTACAGATGCAGGGGTGGCGGAGGTGGGGAGAGTAAAGAATATTTGCAGTGCCATCAAGAAATCTCTGAGGAAAACTAATCTTAATAAAAATTATTAAAGATGATTTGCTTCTTAGAGGTGGGGCCATCCCTGGAGTCTCTTACAGGGTTTGGCCGGGTTGGGTAGGGTACGGACTGGGGACCCTTCAGAGGAAATAGGGGCTGATGCTTCCGAGGTTTCTGTTACAGTGGGACCCATCATAGAAGACAGAGCTCTTGCTGCTGCCAAGATGATTTTTGGAGGTCATCAGACACCAAGCCGGGCGCCATGCAGGAAGGAGTAAGCAGCAGTTATGACTCACACAGGGGACAACATGCTTTTACTAAGCATTGGGCAATTAGTCCCCACACAGCTGTGGGTGTTACACCAGCACTCACACCTGGGTTGACTTTGTGAGCTCACCTGTACCATGAACTGTGCCTGTGACGGCCAATGAAATCTGTCTTGCTTTCTGCATTTTAATATTCGAAAGAATATGGATGAGTATATGCATGGAAAGCAGATTACACTTTGTACACTGTCTCACACAACTGCTTCCCGAGAGCTACTTTGCTTCCACAAGGGCCAAGGTGAGACAATATATTAGACTCAGAAGGCAGCGACTCAAGTTTCCAGGAAAAAAAAAATCACTAAACAGTAAAACACCAGGAGGCTGGGCCCTGACCTCAGCGAAGTGTACTGATGGCCATCCCAGCTTCGCCGTGTTCCTTTGAACGTACTTCAAGCAATACTGTCACAAGCTAAAGAGTTTTTAAACACAGTCGACAATTATTTGAATTTAGAAGTCTTAAAAAAGCGTGTGACGAGAGCAGCTAGATTTTTCCAAGGCCTGTGGGGTTTGAACCCAGTGGAGACATACCGAACAGGCATCATTGCAGAAGCTTCAACTAAGATAACATTTCACTTGCTTTTAATTTTTTTTAAATTTTTGCTGCATTATTTACATATTCTGGTGAAAGTCTGGTAAATTTAGAGAAAGCACTGCAAACTGAGACAAGAAGCAGAGGGGTCTAAATCTGCATTCTCAATGTCTGTAACACAATAAATTAAAATAGACTCCATTTTAAATGCCCCCAATGCAGACATCACAGACGCATGGAGTGAATCAAATTCCTAAAACTGCCAAATCATAGTTATGATATCACAAACCCACAGAGCAATGCTCTCTGAAAACACCACCAATGTTGAACTTGAGTGATAAATATGAACAGTCTGGCCTGCAGAGCCCAGGGCACCGCAATTCAGAGTAGTTTCAATGTCAAATTAGGGCTGATATAAACAACACTCAAAGGTATCAACTGGATCCTAAACAAAGGTATTTTAAATTAAAAGAGATAAAAAATAAAGCCATCCTTACTGAAATCCAATCACAGTAATTTGTGTAGAGCCAACCAGAGACAGCTCAGTGACCATTAACACAGCCTCCAAAATCCTATTTCCAAAGGTTCCCTTCAGCTTTCTCAGAGGCTCGCAGAATAAGCCTTTCCTGGGACACTTCTGTAAGTATCTCTCCTGATACCAGATACTGTGTGAGCCTCTGCTGTACAAGTCTTGGTGGCTTCCCACTGGCATGTACAGCATCACACCCCACAGAGCAGCGACCGGCCACGAGGCTGGGTGTGCCAGCAGTGAAAATGAAAACTAGACTTCAGACACAGGGCCCAGTGGAAGCTATCTTGTTAGTCATTGTTATACTGATTACATGCTGAAATAAGGTTTGGGATATAGTAGGTGTGCAGAACACGCTTGGCCAAAGAGTTTGGTCTTTGCCTGCAGATTCTAGGAACAATCTATGCGAGACCTGAGAGGAGTGCCTTTGTTTAGGGTGGGCCCGGCGGCAACCAACAGTCTTACACGGAGACTGACCAGGCCAGAAAGATCCACCTGGAGATTGAGGGCAGGGACTTTGGGTCGAGTGGTGTCAGCTCACCAAAAGACTGAGCCAAAGACTGCGCGATGACCCCATTGGTCGGGTCTGCAACAGAAGCGCATGTGCTCCTGCTGGTTCAGGAGCTAAGCTGGTGCTGGGACTCAG
>RJWH01004062.1:0-123059 GCA_004363575.1 Solenodon paradoxus | reverse complement strand
CGTACATCCAAAGTCTGCCTTGCCATTCACTGTTTAATGGGCATCTCAAACCATGCATGCTCAGAACTGAGCTCTGGTGTTTGTTGCCCTCCCACATAAGCCTTCTGCCATTTCCTCCCCCCACATGGCCCCATTCTTGATTCCTTTCATTCTCTCATACCCCACATTCAGTCTCTCAGAAAATCTTTAGAACTCTATCCTGATTATTACCAATTGGAACCACCATTTTGTCTAACCGAGATTCTTGCAATAGCCTCCCTGTTGATCTCTCTCCTCCCCTTACTTCCCTCTTCATTCTGTTGCAACCAATGCAGTCAGAATGTTCTTGTTAAAACATAAGTCAGACCCACCTTTTCTTCCCCTCCCCACCCCTCCTCTCCTCATGGGACCTTCCCTTTCTCTTACAAGGCCCTCTTCCTATGTCAGGGGCTTTGCACTTGTTATCCCCCCAGCCCCTCCCACCACTGGGAATATTCTTCACTAAGGTTTCCTCATGGCTTTCTCCTTCATTTCCTTCAGGTAAGGAATTCTCAGTGAGTTTTTCCTTGGCATATTCATCTAAGAACTCACCCATACACTTCATTCGACACTTCTTATTTTTTTCTCTTTAGCTTTAACATTCTGCATTACATATTTTATTCATTTATCTTGAAATTGCCCCCTCTCCCCCATTGAAATGTAAGCTCTACAACACCAGACATTTTTCACATTTTTAAATACTTATATATGTCCATCATGTAGAACAGTACCTGACATATGACTGAAGCTCAATAATATTTGTAGTATAAATAAGTAGAAACCCTAGCTTCCGAATAATGATCAAAGGGGCATTTTTTGGACTGTGTCCAACTCCTTATGACTATTGAAGGGACACCATATCTTTCAAGACTAGTCTATATCCAACCACTTCACGAGATGGTATTTCCATTGTGTTGTATAAATCTTAAAGCTTTATTTAGAGGTGATTTAAATAAAACTTATCCTGAACAAGAACTAAGTTAGCTAAAAAGCATACATTCACAATCCCTTATATCATGTAAATTCAATTATGTCAATGGGTGTATATCAGGGAAAAGTGCTACACCACTGTTGATATGTGAAAATATCACACAAGCTATAGTTAACATATACCTTCACCAACAATCTTATTGGTCACTTTTGCATGACAATTGGGTAGTATAGGTAAACTTTGCTTCATATGACAGTATGTTCCCCTCCAAGACTCTAGAGAAGTAATTACCTATTTAAAGCAACTCTTTTGTATCTTATCAAGGTTGTAGGTTTGGGTTTTGTTATATTGCATTTATCTGTTCTGGTTTTAATACAAAGCAATCTCAGGAAAAGCTAGTCTAGTAGTTTATCTTTTTAATTTTCCTATTACTATTACCCGGATTCACTAAAAGCAACAGACACCACTTTTTCAAACTATGCATTTTTTCAGACATTTGAAAACAGAAACCTAAAGACTCTAAGCTGAAGCGGTAATATAACTTTGACTTGGGAATTTTAACTACAATTCTGGATTTCATGTTATTCATTCATCATATGAAAAAAAAAACTTGGGGACACAACATCCTGCTTTATGCTTTGACTTTGTCATTTACTCACAACCTCTTGGTGCTTCAATCTCCTAAACTACAAAATGGTGATAATAGTCCTTGCCTGTATCCCAGGGCTGCCATAAGATCGATGAAAACTTTTTTAAAAGCCCTCTGAGAAAGTTGTCTATAATGCTCCCACGCAATTCATGATAGGAACAACTTTTGTAATACTTCCAGTCTAGACTGGGTTGTCTGCTACAAGATATCCTAAGTGTTAATAATTTCAGAGACTGAGTTAGGTTTGGAATAAACACATGTATTATGGGAAGGAAAAATCAAACATTAAGTAAGCTTTCATCAATGACAAGATGAAAATAGGAATGAAGGTCAGAAGGCAGACATAGAGGGAGAGAAGAGGAAGAAACATTTATTTATTTTATTTAGCTGTTCATCTTGGTTGTTCCCACTGACACCAGGTCTAGAACTTGGATCTTCAGGATTGTACATGAACTACTTCTGGAGGCCTTATCTGTTAGGCCACTGAGGTGCACCTTCAACAATGATACTTTCCTAAGCCTGTGATCACTTGGGCTCTATAACATAGTATGTTCAATTCTGATTTAACCCCAAGCATTTCTACATCACAGTCTGCCTCTCATATGCTCAAGGGAAACAAATGTTTTTAACTACCAATTAGCTAATAGAACTCATGTTTGACACTCTACAATTTTTGATTTGAAAGTAACCTCCTTTGTATTATGTATCCAACTTATTCTGCTGGTTAACATTTACAATTCATATAAAATGCCATTGCACACTAGCGTCTTATTAAAAGAACAAATTATAAGTGCTAAATTATTTCCATAGTAAAAGATCTAACTTCTACAATAATATAACCAGATAGAATCATAAATACCATATTATAATACGCATTGACCTACTAATTTCATTGTAATGGGAGCACTTATTTGCAGTACTGTCCTTCATGAATTCTCCAACCCTCTGGTTTCATTGTGAGCTTTCCTAGGCTGGCCAAGAAATTACTGCAACTGTCCTTGCTCCTATGCAAAATTTTGTAAGTGGACTCTCTCGAATCAGTTCATCATTTAATCAATATTAATTTTTAAAGCACTGTGAACTCATGAAATGGCACACAAGCTAACTATATTTTTTATTATCAATTTAAAAATTGAATTTCAATACCCACTAGCCACATTTCATTGAATAGCAGTGGTGTCGATCAGATTTAAATTGTAAAGACCATCTCCCTGATCTACACACTCAAAATGCATTTAGGGAAAATGTGAAAGAGATGGACATTTTTAAAATCACTCTAATTGTTCCCTTTATTTGACTAATTAACTGACTACTTTTAAATACTGGGAGACTGTTCTCTTACCGATTCATTAGAGTGACTCTGACAGATAACCGGCAAAAAGAACAGAAATCTTGTCTCCTTCTTGCAGCTGACTTTTTTCTGCACCCTATAAACATATTTAACTCTGTAGAAAATATACTGCAAATACAGACATATAAACTATCTCAACTTATCACAGAAGCATGTGTTTTATTTTCAAGTTATATTAATGTAACAAGAGGGAAATTAAACTATATCTTATATTATACGTTAAGGTCATTTCTATCGGTTTCAAACAAGCACTACTTACAGTCATGATACTTATGCTCCTAAGACTTTAGGTGAAAGAATGCAGAATCTGTAGGAAAATTTACCTTCCAAACTGCTGTCTTTGAATTTATTTAAAAAAAAAGTTCGCTAGACAATAAAATCAAAGCAATTGTTCAGGCCTTCCAATTCATCAGTGCATAAGCTATCCCCAAATTATGAGGTATGATAGCCAAATGAAAAAACACAGAATGTCCTACACTATGTGCACCAATTTTCATAATCCATCTGTTTGAGATGGCTGACACTTGGTTTTGACCAGAAAAAACTTACATGGCTAGTCATTTCTTGATATGGCTAGAAATATTTGACATGAGATCCTCTCACCAAATATACATAACTATGAACATGTTCTGTGAATATAATAAATGTACTGTGTATATTCTTTCTTAGCTTCCATTCAGTTTTCTCATGTTACGATGTTTCAAGAGGACAATACTCATATTCAGTTCATTATATATTTATTGAGCATCTCCCTGGGGCACAGTTATGTGCTAGGTCTGTAGGGTGACAGTCTCCAGCAAAAGTACATGTTATGGGGCCTCATTTTGAGGAACTTATATTCTAGTAGAAAAGTTTAGTTTTGCCTACAAATAGTTGATAAGAACTTTTAACAGGGACTGATTGATGAAAGATAATTTTTTCAGGCTAGAAGGCATCCATGAATATAAGGCTCATTCATTAACAAAGGAATGGATGACAATAAGAACAATCATGATCCACATGAAAAGATCATGACTTTAGCAAAAAAAATTTGTGTTGCCAAAGAAGAAACATAAATCTGAAAGAGTTGGGTACTAATACCAAAAGAAAGATCTGAACTTCAGAGTAGAATACACAACCATGTTCAATCAGGTACTGAAGAGAAGCATTTTTATAATAAGACGACACAAAAATTATTATGACCTACAAATTGCAAGAAAATTCATACACATCTGCTTTAATGGAAAAACTCAATTAAGTTTTGCCTATTTGTTTCATACCATGCCCAACACAGACCCATCGCTTACTCAGCAAGAACCATTCCAAAAACATGCTAAATATTTTCCTGGATAATAATCATCATCATAAAGCCATACAATGTAACTCAAATAGATCAGCATTTAAATCATGTGATTATATACTGAAAATTTAATGTGTGGAAAATTTAGACTGGGATAATAAAATTGTATCCACAATTTCATGGAAGAATATCAGGGCCACTGTCATAATAAGTGAACCCTACTTTAGATAACTCCAATAAATGATAATCCAAATTTAAAATTTTTATTTTATTTCATTTTCTTTTGTTATTTTTGAAGAAAAAGTGCAGGTAGGAACAAAGGTGAGCAGGCAGGTAGGCAGGAAGAGAGAGGAAGAAGCAGCATTTTATTTTATTTAGTTGTTCATCTTGGTTCTTTTCCTCCTGGACCCAGGACTTGAACCTGGGACCTTGAGATGCATGTGAACTGTATGGTGGTGGAATAAACCACTAGGCCACCAGGATACACCCAAATTTTTTGAAATATCAATCTATCACACACACATATATTACACATCCATACAAAATGCATCAATATTATCAACTATAGCATCCAGACATGATTTTAGACAGCAAGCAAAATCAGTGTCTTTAGAGCTAGAATGTAAAAACAGTTTATAATTGCCTTTAGCCTCTTCTCATAGAAAACTGTAGCAGAAATTGTCATGTTCCAATGTATTTTCACAAAAGCCCCAGAAGCTCCTCTCATCTTTATTCTTTGTCAAATTGACATTGAGTATTCAGGGTAGGCAGTATAAAGGGGAGAAAGGTTGTTTTGAAAATTTCTTTTATTTTGCTTCCAGAATGATAGGAGTGACAGTGATTATTGTTTTTGTTAGGCACTAAAAGCAACATTAGCTAGTGTTTATAGACTTTTATCAGGTGATACATTCTGTACTAAACCCTTCCCGTGGATTCTCTTATTAAATTATCATAGTTTACAAAGAGGTTAAATAACTTACACAAGCTTACATTGTTAGCAAGTTTGAGAGGCGAAGTTTTGAACCCAGGCAGTCTCATGTAATGGTCTTCTCTTTAAATAACTATAATAAATGGAATCTTGGGCTCAGCCTATAAGCATCCACAAAAAATGTAATTTATATTACATATCCTTCTCATGACAAATGAAAATGAAGCATGCATTCACAATAATCTTTGTATATAATGTACCTCCAATCCTATATTATAATGTGTTCTTTTTTTCTATGTCATAATGGGGAATTTTGCTTCTAATCACATACATGGCTTTCTCTGAGTCATCTACTTCTTGTATCCCGTTCCCATTTTTGATGAATAGTAAGAATTTGAAATGTGTTGTCGAGGTAGAGCCATGGGACAGAGTAAAAATAACTAGTTTTCTTTTCATTTTAAATTTCTTGAAATAACATTGAATCATATCACTCTATATATTTAAGGCATGCATTGCTGTAAATCAACATCATAATACATTAAGTTTATCACTAACATTCTAGTTCTTCTTTCACCATATAATTGATCTCTTTTGCCTAATCTGCTCTCTTTGCTTTCTGGTAACTACTAATTTGGTTCTATAGACTAAAAGTCTATTTCATTTGAGTTGGTTCATTTGTTTGTTTGGTTTCTCAATATAAATTACATATTAGTAGAATTTTACAATATTTGTCCTTGTCTTTCTCTTTCTGACTAATAACTCTAAGCATAATAGTTAAACCTTCAGCATGAACTTTTTTCATACAAGGTTCTATAATCTTGGGAATATATCTTCTACATGGAAGTGTTCTGTGACCTTACTCTAACCCCCATTCCCCAGTAGGCCAGTTTCACTCTTCTTAATTCTCTTTTTGAACAATCAATCACAGTTATAACTCTATAATTACAGTATTTAATATTTGTGGTTTTTAAATTAGTTTTTAAATTCCATGAGGGCAACGACTACCTACGCGTTGCTTACTGTGGTATTTCCAGCACCTAACACAGTTCCTGATATGTAGGGTATAATTAGTGAAGATTTACTGAAATAATACATCTACAAACAGTAATACACATGAAAATTATACCCTCAGATTTCTGTTGGATTGTTAAAGTGATTATTCTGCGAGTTATTGAGGCATTCTATATTCCTCCTGTTTTCATCAGTGGTCAGAGACGGAAGAGAATATTTATAAGTATTGGTCTGTCTACTCATGATTTTATAGCTTGGGTCAAAATAAGTCATTGGCTCTCCAGTTGAAATAGACCTAACATACTGCCTAGTTTACTATTTTCTCTAATATATGAGGAAAGTGAGGTTAGAGGGATAAAGGGCTTATCAAAGGTCATACAACCAGTCAATGATGAAAACCGCTATGAATTCCTAAGCACTCAGGTTTTTAAAAAATATGGTTCAGTTCTTATGGTGAAAAAATAAAATAAAGCTAAACCAAACCAAATCATTACTACGTTAACAATAAGTCGTCACAAGATTAGTTACAGTGCCAGACAGAGTTTTCATGTGAAGTTTAAGAGATTAATTAGTGACTAAATCTAAAGTTGCTTGAAGGTCTTGGAACTCTAAAATTTGTGGGTCTATTTTTAGGTGAATGCATGCCCCAAATCCGGCTCTCTCATCTTTGTACTGAACTAACCTCCTTCCTAGTCTCATTGAATGCCCAAGAATAGTTTCCCAGAATGGGCTCCTCTCTGCTAAAACATCTGCTTGTTGTTTTTCCTCCTGCCAGCAACACTGCACAATCTTTGGCAATCTTCTGAAAACTCCTCTGAATCTGACTTGTGGGAGTTTTCTGGAACTCCTCAAATGGAAGCTCATCCAAAATTCAATAGTGTTCAAATTGGATTCTGTTTTGTTTTTTGTTTGTTTTTTTTTTTCCACACAAGATCCCAAAATGGAAACATACAGATGACATCAAGGAATCTGTTATTCAATTTGACCTTGTGCCCCTTCATTTGCCCTTGGTTTCACTGCAAATAAAAGACTAAATAGTGACCATTAATAACTTCAATCCCAGAAAGTGTCATCTACATGACATCATCGCTATTAAAAGAACTAGAGTCACAAATAGTACAAAGCCTGTACTATCAATAAGTTATTCATCATCTGGATAAAATGAATGTGGCATATGTATAAAATCTGTCAAGTCCTCCATTTAGAATAGCACCCATTCTGTTGAGTGAGTCTCAGAAAAACATAAATATCATTCATTTCTCTGAAGTATCAATTGTTCCAAAACACTAAAAAAGTGTACTTTTTAATTGCCTTTTTCTAGCCAGGCAGCCATTTCATCAAACACACTAAGTTTTCCAGAACTAATGACAAATGAAGTGGTTGAATTCCCCAAGGCCTAACTGAATTAGGCTGAAACCTTAGCCATCTAAAATGAAACCATTTTGTTCATAGTTATGCATTTATACACTGCCTGTTTCTCATTTATATTAAATGTATTCCATATCATCAACTGTTAGAAATGAATAGGCTCATCAAAAGTAAGAACTACTTGGTACTGGACATGATATAATCTATTATTTAATCCATGGTTTTAGTCATGACAATTTGACTCAAAGGCTCTTTTCTCTCTTGCAAACAAAGAGTAACTCTTCTCTGGATCCAGTTTATCCTCAACTCTGACTCTAAATTATATCAACTCACCCTCAGTCCACAAACAGATGATACAAAATTGGCATTGCATGTAAATGGAGGAGAATTATATACATGTATAAGTAAATCCATTTTCAAACTTGAGACTTAACAATTTGACATACAATTTTCAAATAAATCATATCTACTCTCTAACTGCTTGTGAATTTTTGAGCTCAGATATATGGACTGAAAGGGATATCAACCAGTTTATGCAAGCCGAACCCTTTTGTGCTCCCAGAGTGCTTGGAATAGTGTATATCAAGACCCTGTAGAGAAGCAGATGGACTAGCAATGCAGGGACTAAACTGAAAGCCAGACTCAAGTTGAAGAAGAAAGGTGGAGCCAGATAAATATTCAAGGATCTCCAATATTTGCATCTCTCATCTTTGGGTCTATCTTATTTTTACCAGTGTCTTTAAACTGGTCATTTCCCTCCTCCCACAGTTCTAAATTTACTCTACTGGAATTCTAACATTGCTTTCAATTTCTCTGCCTTCCACCCACTCACCTCACATCAACTCCTTACTGCTAAATTTCCCTGGGACCTTTGCTACCTCTGACAGATTTGTTTTGGCATTCTTTCAATTTACCAGCTTAATCTTATTTTCTCCAATTTGCCTTCCATTCTAAAATCGAAGGATAGTTTATGAAAATTTAGATCTTTCTAACTTGCCCAGTTCTCAGCAGATCGGAAAGACCTCCTCAAATGAATTAATTATCAATTACTAACAAACCACTCTCCAGTTTAGTGGCTTCAACTCATCATTTACTTTGCTCATACATGTGCAATTTGGGGCAGGTCTTGGCAGAAACAGCTATTTCTGCTCTATAAAGTCTCAGTTGGGTGGCTCAACTTGGGACTGTATGATCTACACTGAAAATAGTTCATTCATGTGACTGGTAAATAGGTACTAGATTTTCACCGAGGGTTGTAAACCCAAGGCCTGGGTTATTTTCCATGTGGGTCTTTTCATGAGCTATGCGGCTCCCTCACAGCATGATGACTGTTGTAGTGTGAGTGAGCTTCCTAAGAGAGAGGAAGAAAAAGTTTCCTGTTTTTTAAGGTCTATACCCAGAAACTAGCACAGTGTTCACTTTCACTATGTTCTATTGGTTAGAACATCGCAGAGGACAGGTTCAAGGGCAAAGGACATGAACTCACATATCTCAATGGCTGGACTGCCAAAGAATTTTAGGACCATGATTTAAAACTGTCACAATATTGTAAACCCAGTCAGATTTCTTTTATCTTTCAGTCTCAAGATTTTTACTTGGAACAGAAATAAATCCCAGACTTTCTAAATTGTCATGATTTTAATGTCATTCACCTTATTTGACACAAACTTATGTCAAAGGTAGAGTCTTTCTCCTACATATTTCAATGCTTAGTTAGTATGATCCTTTATAAATGTAGAGGCTTCCCTCTATAACATGTGTTTCTTTGCCCTGACCAAGGATAATGCATTTTTCCTACAAAAATGTTCCATGTAATGAAACACCTTTGGATTCTACAATTTCCTGCTCTCCCCTATTCTGCAGATGATCACACAGTCATCAACTGTAAATGAAAACATTTCTCAACCATCTCCCACATGCAGGGACTTATTCCAGAGATGCACTGACTATTTATAATGCTATAAACAATTATTCCAATGAAAAAACACTGGACAAGGGACTGTCAGCAGACCACTGAACCTTTCAGGAGCTATTAGGGTTTTGAGTAAATGATCATTGAATACTTTTAAAAAGAATTAGGTAAAAATAAATATGGTTGAGTTGATAAAGAACTCAGTGGAATTCTACTGAATTATTTTAAAGATGCAATTGTGCCTATTACAGTAAATAACTTGCATGAAACTTGAGGTGATTATACTGAAATAAGTCAGAAATAAAAAGAAAAATAGCATATGGCTTTACTTATATGTGGGATATAAAGAAACAAATGAATGAACTAACAACAAAACAAAACTCTCAGCTATCTTATGGCAAGATTGTGGTTACCAGAGGCAGATAGTAGGGATGGAAAAAGGAACCTGGGTTAAAAGATTAGAAAATGGTAGTGGCAATGTACACTAGAACTTTGATGCTATGTATAGTATGGTATATACATTGACTAAGATATGAAACTATTCTTCCTTAAACTTATACAATGCTGTAAACTAACGAAACAATAATGATACAACATATAATAATATCCTTGTCCCAAAGTATCATACATAAGGAGAGAGCATGGAAAAAAAATGAGTCTTATATGAACATTCCAGTCACAGTGGCCTTCTTTTAAAACCTTGAACTTGCCCTGCTTCCCTTTCCATCACAGGAACACTCAACATGTTATCTCCAGGCCTATAATACTCTTCCTAGACTTTCCCTCACAGATTGGTTAATGACTTTAAACTTCAGATGTTAGCTTAATTATCACTTCTTCAGGAGGTATTTCCTGTGCCCCCCTGCAATCAGTCTTCTTAGTCTTTGTTGTCCCTTTGTCATCTACTCTCTTAGAAACATGTTCTTTTACTTCAGAGCAGCTTATATTCTGTTTCTTTGATCAGAGTTTTCTATTTCAACCAAATGTGACCTTCATAAGGGCAAGTCCTGAGTCTGCTTGAGACAACCATTGTCTTCCTAGAAACAAATACATACTGGTTTGCAGACACTCAGTAGGAACTTGTTGAAGTAAGTTAGGAGTAAAGCAAGGAAGGAAGGTAGACATACAGGGGAAAATGGACGGAAAAGAGAGAAAGAAAGGGAAAAGACACGAGTTTTAACACAGTTACAGGAAAACAAAGAAAGGAAGATTGCTGTGAGCTGGTTTTAAACAAGTCTCTGAGGAGATAAGATTTGAATTGGACCTGGAAAAAAAAGATTCAATATGGGTGGAGTGAGGAATGGAATAGCAGAGGCAGAATATTCAAGAGAACAGGTGGGGAGATGTATGAGCAAAAAAGTAAAGTTTCAGGAGAGGGCAAGTTCACCAGTCTGTTTAGAAAGAGTTCATCTAAACAAACCCCAAATTTACCCTGAAGGGGTACATTGAATCCAAATGATTTGAGCTTTGCATGCCTGGGTAAGAAGTTAGAGCTAAGCACTAGAAGCCTGTATTTTTGAGATAGGGAATGACATAAATTTGGAAGGGGGAATTTTTGTCTTCCGAATTACCTGAATCACAATGATTTACAAAATAACTCACTTTCCTTCCAACTCAAAGGACTGTTTCTATGGAGGTATGAAAGTCACATTTTGTTCTTCCCCTGAAAATGGACAGGGAAGGAATTGGGGGTCCTTACCTTATTTTTCAGCAGCATGATAAAGTTGTAGCATTATATTATACCTTTTAATTTTGTGCCCTTCCATGAATGAAGATGGTATCATGTTCAATTTTAAAGAACAAGATTCAGAAATAAGGTTCTGACTCATGTCATAGATCCACAAATGGTCAGGGACAGACTTATATAGTTTTCAGTGTCTCTCCTACTCAAAGGAACTATCCTTATTAAGACCAGACAAAATAAATTAAAAAATAGAAATCTAAGAGAAACACATTGGCAGAGTTAATCTTCTACCATAGCATCTTCTTTGCATTTGGAAGTTCAGACTTTGTTGCCAAATATTTGTGGAATTTTGATTTAGAATCTTAAATTTTCAGAGAACTTTGATACAATTGGCCTCCCGATAGGAGTCACACTTTCAGGTAACAAATGAAATAATATGGATACTGCGATGCAGAGGAAAGACCAGGACATTGAGATCAAACTGTTGGAACAATTGTGGTCCTGTATTCAGCTTCTTTTAGGCTCAGCCTCTTTGTGTCTGAAAGTGGGTTATTATTTCATTAGTTATTAAAATATTTAATAAAAGAATATCTCAAAATGGTCCAGAACTGTTCCTAGTATTCAATAAATATTGTTATTTTCCTTGCCATTATATAATAGAAAGCAGTTTTGCATTTATTTGGCAATTGGCATGTTCTTCTTTTTACAATATTTAAAATGATTTATATAATTAATCAAGCTCAATTAGCAGTAATTTTAGTAAGCATTTATTGAGTATCTATTAGGTGCTAGGCA
Organism: Solenodon paradoxus; assembly: GCA_004363575.1. Lineage (NCBI taxonomy): Eukaryota > Metazoa > Chordata > Mammalia > Eulipotyphla > Solenodontidae > Solenodon > Solenodon paradoxus. The sequence continues at coordinate 111,133 of RJWH01004062.1, read as the reverse complement.
GCATACTAGATATTTGTTAAATATTCACTCCATGCTTAGAACTATTCTAGTTTCCTTTGAAAATAAAATAGCATTCATAATAAAGACATTCACCTTAGTTTATATACTTCAAATGGTTCTGTCATACCTTGATTATTAAATCAGCTAAGTCATTAAGCTCAATCTTTGTCTCTCTGTATTTCCCTACTCTCACTAAAGAATTGTCTTATTTGGGATTTCCTTTTTAAAAAACACTTTACTTAGTCTGAACACACCACAGTTATCATTAATAAGTTAAGGTTCTTCGCAGTATTTTACAAACCTTGAATAGCTATGACTTTTGTTAAAAGCTTTATTCTTTCCATTAATATTTGTTCCTGATTAAACTTCAATACAGGTGCACATGGCTTGAAATCACACTTTTATATTTTGCATGCAGATTAGTGGCACAGGAATTTGCATAAATTTGTTATGCACTGCTGCAAAAATGAATGCTCAAGCAACTTTTATTTTTATCTAATCAAATCACTGCTTAATGAAAAAGACTGACTGCTTTCAGAGGTGTGCTGAGCTATACCCAGGGGATGGGGCATTTACAATTCAGTGGGTGCTCCCTGCAAACTTGACTACAGTACTGCCAAAGTACTGGTGAAAACAGCCTTGCAAAACTAATCTGATCTACCCTATTCATGGGGAAAGAGTTAGAGATGGATCCTTTTTTCAAAAAATCCTTTTACAGACTAAGTCATAGAAAAGACAGTCAGAGGGGGTCCCTAGCAGCAGCATCAATAGTTTAAAGTTAAAAAGCATACTTATGACCCACAGGGAAGCTTAACAATCATACTCTGTCCCAAAGTAGATAAGCTTTGGTAAAATGCAGTGAAAGACAAGGAGGAAGAGAAACCTTCTTGAAATTTCCATTTTTTACACAGTACCTGATCCATCCTGATGCTGCCATATTTTTTTCTGGAGTGGAGGGCAGCGATACACTCTACTTCTCTGTGAGCTGTTCATCATTGTCCTTTCAAAGGTAATTAAATGATCACAAATAATAGCAACATTACTCTATGCATACACTGCTGTATACTTTTTGAAATGTGATTATATATGTATATATATTGTCTCATTTATTTATCTATAATTGATACCTAGTCTACATCCAAGAAGATTTTGAAACTAATTATAATGCATACATCTAGATAAAGAAGTACAAAGTAAAGTTTTAAAGGGCAGATGACAGAATGCAGGGAGTTCATCTTGACCCAGACAGCGGTTTGGAATCTCAGTAGCAACTGTGAGAACCGGATGGGCAAAAAACAGCAGGAACCAAGATAAGCGTGCAGCCTCCTTATACCACAACACAATGCAGCTGCACCAAATGTGCAGATAAACTGAGAACAGCAACCTCGTGTCGGCAGTGGTCAGCCTCCGGAGCAGCCCACGCTTCTCAGCTTAAAGGTCACCCTGACTCGTCTAATCAGAGACTAACACCCCAACCTCATGACCCTCCCCCATCTTGCAGTTTTGCGCTTAAAATCTCTGCCCCTGAAACAACCAATTGGAGTCTTAGCCTCCTGGGCTGGCTTCATTCTCTCTCTCTGCTCCCAGCTAATAAACCCCCAACTTGCATACTCGCTGCTGCACCTGTCTGATCTCTTGAGCGACCCTGAACTCACAGCAGAGAGAGATCAAGTGATTTAAAAAAGATAAAAACACCATTATACCATTTTACTAATTTTAACAATACAGAGTGGGTGCTCAGTAAATATTCTGAATTAATAAATGGCATGGCGAGGTGTTTGGCACATATATTAGGCTGTCAAATATTTGTTGGCTGAATGGATAAGTAACTAAACAAATGGATAAACAAATAGCATATATTTAGTGTCACAGCTAGTCTGAAAATAGATCTGCAGTTGAAAATACACCAAAAGATAAATTACTTGATGAGGGCCACTCAGGAGAATTTAACCTACTATGCTTTACAAAAACTGTCAGTGCTGCCTGTATGGCCAAAATGTTCAAGAGAATTTTGCATAAATAAATAAACACATAGAATAATGAACACAGTTTAAGACCATTCCTTTGACTTCTGGAATGATATTAAAAATAATCATTTTTTTCAAATATTTAAATGCATACAAAACCAGCAGTAGTTTGTAATATTATTGGAGTCAATAATATCATGTATACTAAAGTACAGAAATTCTTGCTATTTTCTCCCGAAAAGGATCAAGACTGCTACAGTGCCTTCTGCCAATATTTTTCACATCCACATTTACCAGCATCCCACTTTCTCCTGTCTCCTAACCCCATCGCCACCCCAGTCGCTGATCCCTTTGTATAGAGCAGACACAGGCATCATTCAGTACCCAGCACTCTGGTCATCAGCATAAAGTAACCTTCAACCCAACTTAGGAACCAAGCACTTTCCCTGTGATTAGGTTACTTTGTTGTCTGCCTGCAAGTAAACATTAATGAGGCCAAAGATGTCTGCTTGATTCCTGCATCAGCTGGGATTTTTTTGTTTGGCTCTCCAGTCTAGACCTGTTTCTCTGAGCCTCTCATCAGCCAACTTAAAAATATGTGTCTTGGGTCTAAAGAGGCAGTAGACAAGATGGTGCCATTGGTTCAGCACAATTTATCCAAACAGTGGGGAAAAAAAGCACACTTTCACCAAAAGGAAGTCTGTAAAGTTATCTCTATATGAAAGACTTTGCATGCTGTGCTTGCACAAGATTTTCTTTTGCCCACTATTTTCAAGCCCAATGAAGCAAACAGCAGGATCCTCTTGCCCCTCAGGCTAAAGGAAAACTCAGAGGCTGTTAAGTTTCCAGAAAGCACAGGGAAGTACCAAATGACCACAGGAACTCTCTTACAGTCCAAAAAATTTATGCTGTGTGACCACAGAGCATTATAAGTTCCTTTGAATTAATGATAATTTTTAAATGTTTTAAGTGGTGATTATTACTATATAAACCAAAGTGTTTACTTTCCCTCCATTGCTCTACTGTGGTTTTCAATCAGAGGGAGGTAAACTCTTAGATCAAAAAGTGCTCCTTAAAAGGCTCTCTAAACCAATATCAATTACCTTTGTATGAGAAAAATAAAAGTTTTTTTTAAAAAAAGGATTTAGAAACCAAATCAGAAGAGACTGAAAAAACAATCTGGAGCAAACAAGTGGACTCAAGAGGGCACATAAGAGCAGTAATAACTTTGAAAAATGTACTAGTGCATATTTTAAAATATTGCAAAGAGGCACCCAAGGTAAACAATGAAAGTAAACAAACACACATACACACACACACCAACTCATTGCATTTCAAGGTCATTTAAATCCTCTAATGAACCATGTCAGCAACTGCTCAAACTTTTAGGCTGATCTTAAGCACAATTCTAAACATAAAGTAGTTTGTCTATATTTCTATAATATGTATGCACAGTATAACAAGTGTCATTTAACTGGTCTATTCCAAACAGGTCATCTGGATTTGGAACAAACAATATAACTGGCACTGAAATGTGTTAAACTCACTTTTTTTGGAAATTCAACTGTTATTTCCACATTCCCTGTTTGTCTTTGAAATTGCTAAGTGAATCCTCTTGCCAGATTCTGCAGCCAAATCAGAGATTTCCTTTCCTTCACAGAGACTCCATTGCCATGGGTCAAAGGTGTTCCTTCCTTGGAGGTTACGACAGGCAAGCATCAACAATTGGGAGCTAAAATGCTGGGTATACCTTCTGAAGCATTCATCAGCTAACCTGAAAGTGTGCTTTTGCAATGTTTATAGTCAACTGAAATCTGAAAGCACTTAATGACATGGTTTACTATAAAAACCAACTCTGAGTGCTTTCTGACAATGGACTTGGCAATGTACTAGTCACTAAGAGGCTTGTTTTCTCAGTGCTTTTAAACAGACATTTACTGAGTACCTACTGTGAGCTAGTCTTGTATTGCCATTAAGTTCCAAAGTAATAAAAAACTGAGATCCTTGACCTTAAGGCATTTACAGTTGGCCAAAGAAACATAATTAAGTTGCATGTGTACAAACACATTCAACCTTTAGTGAAGCAAAGAGATTGTCTAAAAGGGCTCACACATGTTTTCCTTTAGACCACTAAAATCTCATATAGTTATTTACTCAAAATATATCCCAAATGTAAGGTCAGTGAAAGCCCTGGGGAAATAGCAGCATGTAGCATCAAATGCTTATAAAGCAAGAAACATGTTTTGTTTTTTTTTTAAATAGTTGACCCTTCTTTTGTCTCATTGAATAATGTGAACATAACTCATCACTGCCAAGATTATGCTGGCAATAAACAAATTTTGTGGTTCTCAGACTCAGGAGTATTGCTCCAGTTTTTAATCACACAAAACTGTCACTAAATTACTTGGTCTTCTCATCCACATAGAACATTAACCTTTGCTTATAATTTAGTTCAGAGATCTGTATTCAGTGATAGAGAGAATGGAAAAACTCTGGACATAATGATAAAATTACCCCTTACTGTTTCTTACCAAACAACATAGTAGATCAAAATAGCTGTGCATTGTTGTAAATTACAGGTTTAGAGGAATCTCACTATTTATCTGCCATAATATTTCGTGATATGAAAGTGATTCTTCCTGCATTGAATTTCAAAATAAATAGTCCTAACTATAGTACTTGAGTGTTACTCTCATAACTGATAATTTTGTCATCAGTCTGTGGATTCTAAGTCATTTTGTAGCTCAAATGCTGAAACAACAAAATAAAAAAAATGCTCTCAATTTCTTTCTTTGCTCCCTGGCTCATATCTCATTTGATTGCCATCAAAATGTGAAAAGTTTGTGAAACTACAAAAAAAGTATATATATTAATGCAAATAAATGTGGAGGCAGTAGGTCCATTTCCTGTCTCACATTTTCCATTAAATAAACTAATTAAATTATTAGCTAGATAAAGAAGGTAGTTTTCATATAAAAAATGAAGAGACCATTTATCTAAATACAAATATTCATCACCATGTCAATAAATGTGTTCCAGAAAATTTCAGTCTAAACTGAATTTTTTTAAATTGAATCATTTCTCCACTGGTTTATATTATATTATAGCAGTATGAGAGATTATCTGCTTCCATTTCTGGACTTTGATTAGCAGCTATTTATAATATCATAGCCAATTTTTCTCACCCCCTCGATATCTTATCAATTACAGAGTTATAGTTAAATGTTCTAGAGGAACTATAAAGACAGTCCACAGAAAATTGTTTCCAACAAAACGAAGAAGAGTTTAGTAACGTGATCCTTTGCACCACAGCAAATTTATTTGGCAAGTTTTTATCTTATTACAATGCATTTCTTAAAGAGCTACCTTACTTAAAAGATAGCCACACTTGATACACGGATAAGCACCCATGCCAAGGCAGTGAATCCACCTAGGAACACATTCGTATCAAAGCAGAAGAAGTGATCATTTTATGCAGTCCTGCTTTCTAGAGAGTTATCCACAAGGGCATTCAACTGGACATTGCGGTTTAATAACCCTAGAGTCACCGCTGCAGATGTCTACATTAACACAAGGTTTTAAAGAGCAGCAGATGGCCAGAAAACCCTTCCTGCGATTCTCTAACAATTTCCAAAGGTAGAACAGCAAGTAGCTTTTATGTATAAATGATGTTAACCATATGGCAAAGCATGATTGAATATTTTATATAAAAATAAAATTATTACAGTTAGATTGAATAAAGTCAAGGCCAATTAAAAGCAGAACTGAGTTTCCCTGATAAATAATGAACTAGGTTTGGAGCAGTAATTCTAAACTAAGCTGCAAAAAGGAAAGGAAAAGTAGAATAAGTGGTTTTTCATACAATCGAAGCCTTTAAGTTATCAAATATTAATCTTAATTCCATGAAAGCTCAGGTTAGCTTTGAAAATATACTTAGAGGAGATAAATCTTACACATTTCTAGACAAATTAGAGATAATATAAAATGGACACTAATACCACAGACAACAATTTGGTGGTCTAATGTTTGAGGTCACATAAAAGTTGAAAAATTATAATACTACTCCAGTTAATATTTCACATGAAGCAATGACTTGTAAAACCAGAGTCCCATATTCTGTCCAAAAAAAATCATATACATTGTCTGCTCAATGGCATCTCTCCTGGACAAGTGACCGAATGACTCAAGTCACAAGTCTTTGATAATCTGCAGCCACATAGCAAGACTTTGTAAAGAGAATGTTCATGTCACTACTGAAGGCAATGATAGACAATAGATAATGCAAGTAGTGACTGTTCTTATTGTTCAAGATAAAATATAGGTGACCAGAATAGACTGTTTACTTCCTGCTGTTAGTTTCCAGTAAAATACTGCTTTGCCCACTTCCTAAGACACTCCCATCAAAAAAGGTGGAAGAGTAAAATACAATATTCCTCACCACCCCATCTAGCCAGGCTTCCTTATTAACTATGGCAAGATAAAGCTGTATTGTATTACTTGATACATAGTGTTGTGAAACAATAGCTGGACTTCAACCTGAAAAATCCAATATGTATCCAAATATACAAAATGGAAAAAAATCAGGTGTGTTATTATGATAAAATTTATTACATTTTATTCATATTTTCATATTTCTGGATTACAGGGAGTAGAATAAAAAACATTTAAATTGTTCAAAGCAGCTCTGTAGTTTAAATTCTGGTTCACAGAGTGAAAATCCGCACAATTCTTTCCCCCTAGTCTCTTTTACAGAAAGAAAAATAACCTCTTTATACAGGCAATCCTTTCCTACACATAAAAGTTCCAGCCTCATTGAAGAGCTATTCATATGGTCAAATGGATCTTCAAATAGTAGACGGGCATTCTCTAAGGAAATATCAGTGGTTCTCAAAATTAAGATTCATGTTGGGGTGTGCCTTAGTGGAACAGCAGTAGGTCAATTGCCTCTGAAGGATGCAGGCCACATAGCCCTGGGTTTGAGTCCTGAGTTCAGGGAGAGAAACCAGTGTGAACAACTAAATAAAATAAATAAAATGCTTCTCCCTCTTCTTGCTACCTGCTCGCCTTCATTCCTGCCTGTGCCTATGCTTTAAAATTAAAATAAAAAATAATCACAGAGGGAAATTTATTTTTCAGATCTGTACAGTTTATTACTTTCAGGAATATAAGCAGCCAGGGTATCATCAGATTTTGTGGTGGCCCCCTGAGCCTTTTATTCCCATAGGGTGATCCAAAGGGGTGCAGATGACTTCTGCACACATAGTAGGTTTCATTATAGAAGAGGATCACATATGGGGAGATTTTTAAAAACTTGATGCTCAAGCCACATTTTATACACACTTAAATCAGAATGTCAGTGGGGATGGAGACCAGGAACCAGCGTTTTCTTAAGATTAACCAGATGATTATTTTGTAAAACCAAGTTTGAGAAGCATTAGGTTACATCTTAGGAAAATAGAACCTGGTTTAAAAAAAAAACAAACGTGTTTAGAAATATCCCCAAGTAAAACGAAGAAACAAAGAAGACAGCCAGGATTTCCAGGCAATTACATTTTTCCACCTTTATCACCTGATATGCTAAAAGTTGTGACTGAGGTCAAGGAACCAAAAGATTTTCTTCCTGAGGATATGTGCCTCCCATAGGGCTGTCCTCTGTATAGCCTTGTCTGGCACTATATATATAGTACTATATTAATAGTACTGATATAACATCTCCTTCTCTCTTGTCCTCTTTCCTAGTCATGTCATTGCTTTCATTATGACTCTAAGTCTGAATGAAATAAGTCAATAAACGAGAGTATAATGACCAAATGCAGATTAATATTTTACAGATAAAGGAAACGAGGATCAGAACAAGCATATCTCAATGTGCATGGGAAAAACCAAATGGTACTTCATGAGAAGGTCAACTTGTGCTGAGCCTGAAGGATGGATAGACTTTGGATTGTGAGAGAATAAGAGAGTGGGTAAGGGAGAACAACATGAGCAATAATAATGGTAGAAGAGCAAGAAAGTTAGCAAGGTCAAGCCAAAGGATTCGTGAACTTACAGGTGCTACTAGATGTCCAGAAATGAAAGAAACTTCTTATCCTTACTTGTGAGAGTTCATAGTCATCTCACTGACTGAGAGGCCAAGTGACTGACAGGTGTTGAGTATCCACCCTGTGAGGCACTATTAGTATAACACCACATAGAATAGCTGTCATCTATTCCTCCTATTTAACATTACTTTAGCCTTCATATGGCCTAATTCAACTTGCTGAAAGAAATGCTAAAACAAATTATGCCAGAATAATATTTTAATAAGCTATAATGATTCTTGGTTATTTAAAGCAGATTTTGCCTTCCTCCTTTTTTTCCTGTTTTATTGGAAGCTAATCAATTGGACTATGAATTGTACCATACTGAGCTTATATGCATGAATAACTTCTTATTTCAGCAGTATCAAAATCAATAGCCATTGGATCTGCTGCAAAGCAGAAGCTCAATATATTTTACCATACCTAAAATAAATCCTGTATGTACATAATGCCTGCTTCAGTCTCTTCTTATTCTCTTATTAGAATGTTCTTTTGATAGAATGCAAGTATCTTTTTTTTCCCCCCCCTGTGGTTCAATATTCCTCATTCAAAGCAAATTAAGATACTCTGGCATTACAGGGTCTTAAGCTAGCTTGAATTGGTGATTGGCTTCTGCACAAATGAGAAGTAAATGAAATGGTTTTGAATGAGGTAAAGTTCAATTCAACTTAAAGTCCTTCTTATTGCTCTCTTGAGAACTTCACTATTTCTGCTATGCATAAATCACCTGGATCTTGAAAGTCATTACACTGACTCAAATCTTTGCATAGACTTCTGGGTTCAATCAAAGCCTTAATTCTTCTGATTCTGACCTCTTGTCCTATCCCCATCACTGATCATTATCTACTATCCTGTTTTTACATACCACAAAATTCATGTTCCATGTCTATAAGACTTAGATTGCCAGCATCATAATCACCATCACAATCATCAGTATTCAGCAAGAATATTTAAGCACTTGGCAAATATTTAATCAAATCTTGAATTTACTTATTTGCTCTTGAGCAGAGGTTAAACTGTCTTGGAAGGCAAAAAGCTATTTTTTATCTTTTTAAAGTTACCTTTGCTTGTGGTATCAAAGTATTCTTATGTAACAGCAAATAATACCAGAAAACTCAGAGTCCTCTAACTATACTACAGCTTCACAGTAGATATACTATTAAATATCACTAAAATATACTTGATAATAGACTAAGTAGTGAATGGCACATGGGAGAGGAGTTCTAGGAGTGACTGATGGTAAGAGTGATCAATCTATGGTGATTAAAATAGAGAAATAAAATTCAAAATGGGCATTCCAATCAATCAGAAAAGTTTACTTAGCACTTGACATGAAAACTGTCCTGCCCAGAATCTCAGTAATTACATGAAGAAGAAAATACATGTGACTCAATAGCTATTAACTGAAAATGTTATTGCTGTAAATTTTTAATCACAGTTGTAAGTTCTGCAGTTCAGGAGAGACTAGTGAGGACTGACCTACTCAAGAATGACTTAATGGACTATCAAGCATTAGCCTGGGCTTTATAGTGTTCTAGTGTAGAAGAGAGAATAGACATTCCATCTAAGGAAAATGAGGCAAAAACTAATTGAGTGCCCTTAGAAGAAAAAAAGGATAATAGCCTAACTATAGCAAATGGTGATAATGGGAAATAATGGCAAATGAACTTATATAAATAGGTTGGACCACAATATGAAAAATCTTGGATTCCAGGCTCAGGTAGTTTGGAAGTTTGGCTTATTGTAGGGACAACAAAGCACTGAAATGTTTAGGATAAACTTGACATAATGAAAGATACCACAGTAACCGGTTATGGATACCACTTTAATCATGCCTAAAATCAGAGATTAGTAAAAGTGGCATCCCTTGCACTTGCAGCAAAATTGTCCTTTCAGGCACCAGAGGTCAGTATATACAAAACATAACTATAGCCATACTAGCTGCAAGAAGTTGTATACTGTATATTTATCCAGAAGAGAGGAAAAAAAATGAACTAGTCAAGGGTAATGAAGCACCAAATGTGTGGCATTAAATGGTAAATGAAAATACTGTTCCAGAGTAGGGAATAAACTATTTAAATCTGAATAGACAGAGGAAATTGATTATAGACTTAAGTTTTCACCTTAAGTCCCACTTGAACCCATTGCCATTTTACTTTAATCATTACTAATAAGACAATTTCAACCACAAAGGATAACTATTTCACTCTTGAAACAAAGATGAGAAAGCTAAAAATTAATTTTTGGGTAATAAGCAACAACTGCTATTCAACTCACAAATAGAATAAACTTTGGAAAAAAATTAAAACATTTAGATTTTGTTAGAAAATGAAAAAGTGAACAAATGGGTGATTTCCAGAGTCACAGGTGGGGGAATGGGTGAAATGGGTGAAAATGTACAAATTTCTACTTATAAAAATAAGTTATGGGGATGTAATTACAACATGATGACTATAGTTAATAATACTGTATTGATTGTTTGAAAGTTGTGAAGAGTGTAAATCTCAAAAATTCTCATCATGGGTCCAAAAAGTTTTTAAACTATGTGTGGTAATGGATGCTAATTAATTTATTGTGGCAATCCTTTTATAATATATACAAATATTGAATCATTATACTGTACATCTGAAACTAATATAATGATTTATGTCAATTATAATTCAGCGCAAATTAAACTAAAAACAGATTTTTGCTACCCATTTTTTATTTTAAAAGTGGCTTTGCATTTGATAATAAATGGAATATGAAAATGAAACAGGTTATTATCATTGGTTACTTTCATATCTAGTTGGTTCAGATTTGAGCATTCCATACCATTAAACCAGCACTTTAAGGAGAGGAATAAAAAAATGTCAATGTTTCCCTATAATATGAAAGACTAGAATTGGTATAAAAATTATCAAATAATATCAACAAAAATACTAGCAAAATGCATGTAGCAATATAGAAAAATAACTCTACTCATGATTACATGGACTTATCCCAAGAATACAAGGTTGGTTTTACATTGAAAATGAATTATTTTACACATCATATCAATAGGATAAAAACAAAAAAATCACATGAACATTTCAATAGACCGAAAAAGAAGCATTTAACAAAGTCTAATACACTTTCGTGATAAAATAACACACACTTAATAAAGAATAAAGGGAACTTTCTCAATATGATAAAGTGTATCTAAGAACAACTCACAGCTATTATCATATTTAATGGTGAAAGACTGAATGTTTTTCTACTCAGATCATGAAAAAGTCAAATGTTTCTGTTCTCACCTCCAATATTTTACTGCAGATGCCAGCCCATGTAATTAGACAAGAAAATAAATAAATAAAAGGTATCCAGATTGGAAAGGAAGAAATAAAAATTTCTCTATTCACAAATAATACTGTATATGGAAAATAATAATGAACCCACTAAGAAACAATTAGTACAAATAAATGAGTTTGACATGGGTGCAGGACAGAAGATCAATATATTAAAAAGAATTGCATCGCTACACACTAGCAATGAACAACCAAAAATGAGATTAATATATAATCCCATTTACAGTAGCATCAAAAAGAATAAAATAAGAAAAAATTACTTCAGAATAAATCTAACAAAATAAATGTAAATATATAAAGTGAAAAACACAAAACATCATTGGAAAAACATGTAAAGGAGCTAAATAAATGGAAACAAATCTCATATCATAGATTAGAAGACTCCATTGTTAAAAATGACAGTACTCCCTAATTTAATCTATAGATTATATGTCCCCATTCCCTTTCTCTTTATCCCTAGAAGAAAGTATGTATGCCATGCCTGTTGTTTCTTCTTTATATGAATGGTAAATAAAATCAATATATTCTTTACTATGTCTTTGCATATCTCAAAGTTAAAAATGAATGGTTTCACATTTTAGAGTGATTATATAATTTAGCATAAAACAAGACATTTTGAGAATGACACCTTTAACATTTAAACCAGGGAAAAGACAAAAACTGGGGTTCTTCTAGGTCAACTGAGATGCATGACCACCCTTCCAGTACTGCGCATATCCTATTTTTTAATGAAAGGAGCAGGCAGGAATGAAGGCGAGTAGGCAGGCAGGCATGAAGAGAGAGGAGGAAAAAGTATTTAAAAAAATTTTTTTATTTAGTTGTTCATGCTGATTGTTTCCCCTGGGACCCAGGACTCAAACCCAGGGGTATGTGGACTGTGCTCCTTGGGAGGCGATTGACATAACTGCTGCTCCACCAGGGCATGCCAATACAGATCCTTTTTTATAGAGTTATTTTTCAATTTTATTTTTAAATTAACATACAATAAACAGACTTCTGGGTGTATAATTATATAAATTTATATACAAGTATAGATGTAATCAACACTACAATTGGAATACCAAGCAGTTTCATCATCCCAAAAGACTACCTCATGCAACCCCATTGTAATCACACTTACCCTGCATTCATAAACCCTGGCAACCACTCTGTCACTATAACCTTTAAGACTAACTTCTTTCATTCAGGTTACTGCCTTTTGCAATTCATCCAAGTTGATGTATGTATCAAGTTTATTTTGATTGCTTAATAGTATTCTATGATGTGAATATACCATGATATGTTTTAGCCCATCATCTATTGAACATTTGGGTTGTTTCTAATTTTGACTAATTTTAGAAATAAAGCTCTATACACATTCATGTATAGGTTTGTGTGTAAACATAAGTTTTCTTTTCTCTAGGACAAATGTCTAGAAGTTCAGTTGCTGAGTTGTATGGGAACTGCATGTTCAGTTTTATAAGAAACAAAATTATTTTGAGATTATGTACCATTTTATATTCTCACTTGCAAGTGTTAGTTCAACATAATCACTGCCACTGATACTATATTTTTTAAATATTATTTATTAATAATATTATTTTGATTGCTGTCTAGTGATATCTCACCTTGGCTTTAATTTGCATTTCCCTAACAGCTATTGATGTTAAACATACTTTCATGTATTTATTTGCCATACGTTCATCTTCTTTGGTATAGTATTTGTCAAATATTTTGCTCACTTTTAATTTGGTTTTAGGTTTTCTTATTGACAAGTTTTAAAAGTTCTTTATATACTTTGGATATAAGTTATTTATCAGATACGTGTTTTACAATATGTCTCCAAGACAAATAATTGTCTATATTTTTTTATTCTCTTCACAGTGTGTTTCCCAGACCAGGATTTAATAACAGTGAGGAAGAACTCTGTTTATCTCCAGGTCATGAATATAAATTCCCTGGTGGTACTCCAGAAGTTTTACAGTAATACATTTTGTATTTTATATCTATAAATTTTGCTCAATTTTTATTTCTGACAGTTTGTCTGAAGATTATTTTAAATTTTCTATCAAGACGATCATTTTTTGAGTATAATGGTTTTGAGTTTTTTTCCTTCTCCAACACTTACACATTTTATTTGTTTTTCTTATTGTCTATCACATAGAGACAATGATATCAGCAAAATTATCTTATTCCAAACATTCTTTGGTCAGTAGCATTAACCCAACTTAAAAAGCCTCATGGTTTTTCGTTTGCTTCTTTCTTCCTCTTTCTACCTTATAATGATATTATTCAGTTTTTACAATTCTTTTTTGTTCTCGTCTACCATTTTAGATGTAAACATTCTATTTGCTGATTACCCTTAAATGTTTAACATGCATGCTATTTTAAAAGCCTAAAATTGATCAACATTTCTATCCTTCCTCGTAAAGAATAATACAAAAGATTTAGAAAAATTTAATTCTGGTCATATTTTATTATTATTATTATATATTTAGCTAGTATTATTGGTTTCAACCATTTGTTAGTACTATTACAAAATACCACAAACTGAGTAGATTAAACAATAAAAAGGTGTCTCATGGTTCTTAAGGCTTTACATCTAAGATTAAGATATTAGCAGGGCCATGGTCCCTGTGAAGGCACCAGGAAAGGATCTTTGTTTCGGCCTTGTTCATAATTTCTGGCATTTTCTTACAGAAGCATAACTCCATGCTTCGCATGATGACATATTTCTGTGTGTGAGTCTCTCTGCACAAATTCCCCCTATTTTGAAAGGACACCTTAACCAGTTAAATTTGCAACTACTCTGTTTCCAAATAAATCACGTCTGAGGTCCTTCAGTTTAGGGCTTCAACACATGCATTTGGGGGATGCAAAATTCAAACAATATGCTTACAACCTGCCACTTAATTACAAATGTTTTTGCTATTTTACGTAGTCAGTACTGTATAGATCTACCAATTTCACTGTTCAAAATTGCTTCATGCATCTCACTTATTTCTGGATTAAATGTTCTTTCTTCTGGAGTATATTTTTGAGTTATTTCACTAAGGACCTAGGAGAAGAAAATTGGCTTAGCATTCAGGTAAACTTACATTTATTTTGCCTATAATTTTTAAATGATATCTATTGGGTATCAAGGTTGTAGATAGTTATTTTCCTCATCACTTTGAACATATTATTCCTTTCTATTTGGCTTCAATTATTTGTATTGCAAAGTCTATCATCAGTCAATTTGCTGCTCCTTTATACATAATCTGTCTTTTATTTTTGATGACTTTTAACATTTTCTATTTTTCTGGAAGGGGACCTCCTGCTTCATTATGAGATATTTAAATGTAGGTTTCTTTTTTACTTATCTTTATTGATGTTTGCTGAGTTTATGAAATTTGCACATCCTTTATCAGTTTTTAAAATTACTAGTCATTATTTCCTTAAATATTAATTCTCATCCAAGTTCTCTATTATTTTTAGGGCCCCTTATAGATAGATCCTGAATCTTCTCATTCTCATGTCTCTTAACCTCTCATCTTTTGCTACCCCTTTATCTCTTTCTACTACATTCTGGGTAATTGTCTCAATTCATTTAGCAGCTTACTAACTCTCTCTAGGTTTATATTATATGATAATGAACCAACAAATGACTATTTTCATTTCTAAAAGTTTATTTTCTTCCTCTGTAAATCTACCTATTGTGTTTTTTTGGGTTTGTTTTTAAAGGAAAGGTATAGGCAAGAGCAAAGTCAAGTAGGCAGACAGGCAGGAAGAGAGGGGACAAAGAAACATTTTATTTTATTTTCATTTAGTTATTCACATTGGCTGTTCCCCCTGGACCCGGGTGAAAAACCCAGGTCCTTGGGATGTATGTGAACCGCATTTCTTTAGAGGTAACTGACCTAAACACTACTCCACCCAGTCATGCCTATCAGTTCCATTTTAATAGCCTCTTATTCAAATATGAAGGTTTTGAGTTTTGAATTCTCTCTTTTGTTGTCATTCTACTACCTCTATTTCCTGGGGACATAATCTTATTGTTTGTTGTGACTTTCAACATGGTGGACCCATTTCCTCATTAGCTTGGTAACATTTCATTATAAATCAGTGCTTTTACATATCTATTATAACCTGCATTAAAGACCTGTTTTTCACTTTGCTTCTGCCTAGAATCCCAACTCAGAACTAAATTTTATGGTGCTTTCTAGGTTTGAGGTGAATTTTAAGCCCATGGTTACAAATAGTTGTGAATTTTTTTTCCATACAAATCTGAGGCAAAGGGCCAAGTTCTGCTTTTTCTCTGACGTAGTAGTTTTTTCTGTGTTCCTCTTTTGCTTTTATGAAATATTATAAATTCAAAGTTACTAGTTATCCTCAGGGATCTATAAGACCAAGACCTTACATCATAAAGACCCAAGGCATCATCTCTTTTGCTACAGTCCCTTAAAACTCACATTTCTAGTTTATACATTCTGACCATATTGTACCCTACCCTTAGTAAAATGGATTTTCCTGCTTGATTTTGAAATGCTATTATTTTATCAGAATTTCTGGGGTACAGTATCAGATTATAATTATATGCAATATTTCTGATAATTTCATTATTTCACATAAAAAATAATATTTAATCCTCCACACCTCTGAATTTTAACCATATTCATATTTTGTTTCTATAACTGGTGATATCACTTCACATTTTAGTTTTGTTTTTATTCTCCTTCCCAAGACCCAATCTAGTACTTTTAATTAACATACATTTCAAATCAAGGGTAGATCATGGGTATGATCTATTAGAATGGGCATGGCCCAATCAAAACGGAAGTCAGCAATAAATAAGTGGTAGGCCTATATCAATTCATATTGGCTGAATACCAACCTAAGGAGAAGGGAATGATCATCCTACCACAGCATGGGAAGTTGTCTTATTATTTAATTTCCACCCCATATTATTATTACCATTAACATTAAATCTAACGATTATACTTTTGTAATTAATAGTAATAAGCCTTCTGGCAACAAGACGTCATTAGAAATGTTTTGTGTTTACGTTACAAAATAATGTTTTTCTTGTTATACAACCCACTCATGTGTCAGAGTCTACTGGTCTCTACACATGTTCTGTATATGTAAACTTAGGAGTTAATGTTTTCTGATACTCATTATCACGTGATGCTATATGTAGATTGTTACCACAAAAAAATGCATGGAACAAAATTTGATCTGCTTTGCTATTTCATTTCTAAACATACACTGTCAATAGCAATATAATGAGAGACAAAGCAGGAACTTCCTCCTCTGCTTTTTTTAAGTTGGAGTTCACTTATATGAACATTTGAACACAGTTATCACCTTATGTGAGGAAGCATACTATTATAAAGCAAGTCTGATATTCACAATATGGGAGCAGTACAAATAAAGCAAGTTGAGCAAATGTTTAAACATCTACCCATCCTCCTGCTTGATACTCTCATTATAAATTAGGGGTATACAAACTACACTCACAGGTGGAACCCAGTCTACCCCATTTTTATGTGGTTCATGAGCTAAGAATGTATAAGACATTTTTAAATTACTCAGAAAAATTATGTTATGACACATGAGTATGTTGTGAAATTTAAATTTGTTGTTCATAAACAAAGTTTTGTTGGAACATACCAATATATTTATCTACATATTGTCAATGACTGCTTTCATGCTACACTGACAGAGTTGAATAGTCAGAAGAGCTTACAAATATAGAGCATTTGTAATTTGGATCTTGTCAGAAAATGTTATCTGACCCTTTGCTATGAAAAATCATTCCCTTTTACCATGATAAGAAGAATGTAGGGCTGATGCTGACAGGGCACTGAGCAAGGCACCTGTTAGTAAGAGAAGGAAAAGCCATTGCCAGGACCCAGACAAGAATAGCTTATTAGAACACAATATTGTATTGTGCTTTGTATGTTGTCCAGAGAAAATAAAAGAGCAATCAGAGAAGAGTATACCCCAATT
Source organism: Solenodon paradoxus (assembly GCA_004363575.1). NCBI lineage: Eukaryota > Metazoa > Chordata > Mammalia > Eulipotyphla > Solenodontidae > Solenodon > Solenodon paradoxus. The sequence goes on along the minus strand of RJWH01004062.1, from coordinate 93,790 downwards.
CCTACATAATCATGATGATCAAAATACATGGTTGAATATCAAACCTATCCTTGTAAAAACCCACACTTTGATAACTGTGGCATGATGATCAACAACATCTATTAGAAAGGTGCTTCTGAGTCTGAAGGAATTATGGTTTTTTAAATGACACTGTTCTTTGGTCATGTCTTTTGTATAGACACTCCATCCAGTTATAAATGTGTTTTTTTTTTAAAGTTCTCCCATGTTCATCAGGCAATTAAAAAGAGAGTTCTAAAACTGCAATGCTTTAAAGGTTGTCCACAAATGGGGAACATAGGCAGAAAAAGTAGAAGAAAACACAAGTCTTGTCAGATGAGCCATAAAGGGGCATGGTGTATATTACAGAAAAGTATTTATCGCTGCCACAAATCTTAAAGTTTGAGGCTGTCTAGAAAGCATCATTTCCATTCTCCATTCACTACGAACTAATCAAATTAATATAAAATTGTTTCTTAAGGGTGTATTCTCAGCTAGTAATAATTTCTTGCCGGGGGTTATGATTCTACAAAATTATTTATCATTTATGATAAGACAGATTTTTCTATTTGTCTTAAAACTTTTGAGATAAAATATATCTTTTAATACAAAAATACTAATTTGCAGAGATTTATGCACCCCCATGTTTATTGCAGCCCCACTCACAATAACTAAGAACTGGAAACTACCTAAGTGCCCAACATGAGATGATGGATAAAGAATATGTGGTACTTATATATAATGGAATACTACCTATCCCTTAGAAGAGATGAAACCCTGTCATTTGAATCAACATGGATGGAATGAGAGGGGATTATGCTAACTGAAGCATAAGAAGATACATAGATACCAGGTGACCTCAATCACAGGTAGAATGGCAATATAAAAAAAAGGAGCAAATGAAACAAAACCAAGCCTTGAATACTTGCAATGGAACTGAGGTTACCAGTAGTGAATGAGACGGGGTGAGGGGTGGAGCTAGGAAGGCAAGTGGTGGTGGTGAAGCCCACTGGACAACGGTGAAGAACACTTGGTGATTTGGTAGAGGGCAACATGTGTTGACATATATATTAGGAATACGGAAACTGTAAATACGGGGAACCTACACATAGGAGTTTAATGTGTAAAGTCAAAGTTATTGCAATAAATTATTTTTTAAATGTATCTTTTAGTTCTTTCTACTATATTGGAATTTAATGAGTATACTTGTGCATTCCTTTTTCATTTACTATTCTCTAGGCTTTATGATAGTCTTTCAGTCTTCCTTATATAAAAGTCTTTATATTTTAGTCCATCCCAGATCTCTCTAAATTACACTGGAAACTGTGATACTATTATCTCATGGACACTAATAAAACTAAGCAATGTGGGTTTGGCTCTAATTCTGCATCTTGTGACAGATGTGCCTATTGTAACTTTCTCTGGATATTCTTCAACTCTGATGCATTTTCTGAGCTGTGACAACCAAAATAAGCATAGCATCCTAGGGTGTAGAAATAAAATACTGGTAGAATGGGCTCAGAAAGAGATCTTTTGAAGTAGAACCTTACATCAGCTTACCCTTCTCTGTTTCGTCTCCTGACAACACATTTATTTCTAGGAAGTTCTTGTATACCTTAACTATGTCTGGCTACCTCTGCAGAATCACACAGAAATAGCCCCTGACTTTTGTCAATGCCATCCCCTCCAACAAGAAATCTAGCCAATGACCTTTGTGAATATCATCCCCTTCAGCAAGAAATGTGATCTTCTCTAAGGCATCTTGGGTAGATCTTACAAAGTTTAAATGGTTTTCAGCAAAAGTTGCAACATGGTATGTACCTACATGTAAAGAACCATTCTGAGTGGAGATTCTTCCCATTCTTTCTATGGTGTCCCACCTGTTTGTAAACATATAAGTTACAATAGGATGAAGTGATGAGTAAAACTAATTCAGTGTAGAACATATGGGTTCTTTCTTTAACATTCATTCGGTCTTTTAGTTGGGTGAACTTGATCCCAACCTGAGCTATAGCAGTGCAATTGATTGATAGGTGTCAATCAGAGTAATTCTACTGCCTTCTCATATTAATTGGTTTAAGGATAAATAAAAGAGAGGAAGCCCAGTACTCACTAGGAAAACTACAGAGTCAAAATAATGAAAGAGAAACAGAACTAGGTCTCTGATAAAGCACATATGAAGATTATTTCTGAATGTTTGAGTCACATGAGCAAACAAATTTGTAAGTATACTTAAGCCATTTTAAGTTTTTATATACCTTGTGACTAAAAAACATTCTGATAGATTCAGTTAAATCAGATACAAGATATCAATAATTTGTGAAAAATGATAAATAAATCAAAACTTATTTGCCATGGAGTTCCCATTTCAGTGTAGTTTTGCCTGTGTTTCAAAGGAACTATCACTGACTTAATTTTCAAATTTATTTACCCTTGTCTAACTTTTGCAAAGTATCTTCAAATTTTTTAATTCACTATAGGGTCTTACTATTTTTTTAAGGAAAGGTGCAGGCAGGGAATGAAGGCAGTAGGCAGGTAGGAAGAGAAAGGAGGAAGAAACACTTTATCTTTATGCAGTTGTTGACATTGGTTGCTTCTCCAGACCTTGGGTCTTGAACACAGCACTGGAATGCATATGGGACTGTTCCAGGGTGTACTAGACCACTAGGTCACCAAGATGCACCCAAGGGCTTAACTATTTAAAGCAGGAGGTGGAAACTACAACTCACTGTCTGTTTTTGTAGACAAACTTTCATTGAATCATAACCATGTCATTAATTTACTTATTGTTAGTGACTGCACACTTGATTAATTGTGGTAGAGACCAACAGACCTAAAAGCTAAAATGTGACCTATCTGGCCCTTTACATAAAATGTTTGTTGACTCTTGACTTAAAAGATTCCTGAAGTAAATAATTTTTCAAAAGTTGAGGTTGTGTATACCATGGGCACTCAGTATGTTTTGATTGGACAAATAGTATCCTTTCACAAAGGCAATTTGTATATTTTCGGTCACATGGGCCAACGAATTTTGTAACTTGTGTACTGGGTTTAATTAAAGTATACTTTAGAGATACATGATCTAAAGTCCATTTACTAAGTTGAATATACCTCTCAGCTATTACTCTAAGGTGACCAGACTCAGTTCATTTTAAAAAAAAATCACAAATAAATATATCTACTTTCCCCTTTTGTGCAAAACCTTTTCTTTTCAAGACTGTAAAGGAAATAGTCAATGCATTAGGCAGACCTACTTAATACAGCTTTTTATATACATTTCTGATATTCACATGTATAAAGTTTTCCTCCCCTCCTGAAAACATGAAATAATATATTTCTCAGATCCTTTCTGCCCCACCCCCTTAAAATTTGACAGGACCAGGTAATTAATTCTGGCCAATGACTTATGAAGGAAAATGAATGTGTATTACTTTGGAGTTGAGGCTGAAACTACCAAATCAAAGGGAACTGGCTCACTGAATCACAGTAGAAAGTCAGGTGCTCTGAAAGGTAACCTGGACTCAAAGAGGAACTTCACAGAATCAGAAATAAACTTTTGTTGACTTATAACAGTGAAATATTGGGGCATAGCCTCATCTAGCTTGACTAACATAAACTCAACTAAATATCTCATTATACATCTATTTCTGAATATTCACATATATTAAAAGATGCAATGAAGATTAGATTTTTAAACTTGAATTAAAACAAACCACATCTTGCCTGTGCTTGCATGACTCTGAGTATAGAAATAAGACTCCCTGAATTTCTGAATCACATTCTCTAGCCCCACTACTGAGGGTTAAGTAACAATGAAGAGGAAGGTAGGAGGGATTACACTTTAAAATTTTCAAGTAATGTACTTTGATTTCATATTCTTGGTATGTGTAGGTGGCTTGTTAGGGAATCTGATCATAAATTTTTTAATTGCTTTTCATTTCTCTCATTTTAGTGGGCAGGAGCAACTGGCAAAGTGTCAAAAGAGCTAGGTTTTAGAATCATCAAAATGGAAGTGACCTCAGAGTGTCACTCAGATCATTCTTCTTTACTCAGATCAGGTTAGAGTCATAGCAAACCAAAGGATAAAAAAAAAATTGCTGAAAGATTCCCAAGTCTTATTCAGTGACTACTTAGGACATTATAAAAATGTCCCTGGACCCATCTAGTCCCTCATTTTCTCTCCAATAGTGACAGTAGAACCAATTATGTAGAAAAGTAAGATATTTGGGTTCTGTAATACCATCATAGAAATCATAGGCAACTAACGCAAGCACACTTAATTGGCTATTAACAATTTGTTAGGAAGCTTTTGCCCATGAATCCATTTTTAACATTGATCTGCAAAATTTAAGTTTATTCCAATAAAATTCCATTAAATAAATACTATCTTACCAAAATACCTCCCGTTTCTGCCAATGTCAACCTCTCCCTGACTATTTTCACTGGAAGATAAAAACAGATGTAGAAGAAAATTCGTAGAGATACCCATGGATCAGCTGTGGCTACAAAGGGTCATTAGAATAAAGTCTTGTCAGCAAAATTTACACAGCTTGTTATGAGTAGTACCAACCTGGGTATGATGTGGTGTGATTTTATTGCTATCCATGATGTAAAAAAATACTGATATTTCAAATGCTCATTCACTGAATATATATATATATATATATATATATATACATATATAAATTCCTGTTATGTTGAACATACATTGTGGCTTTTCTCTCCTTATTTGATTACATATTTATTCATAGGACAGGGATTTTCGAAGACCACTGAAGGAAAATACATACCTCAGAGAGGTACATGGAATATTTTCCCATTTTTATCCCTATAGACATGTAAGTCTAAAGGACATGTCAGCTAGCAGAAATGAATCATTTGTAAAGGCCTACTAGCTTACATTTAAACCCTAGTCTTAACTCTTTACCACACTCTTTTCTCTCCATTACCTCTCTTTTCTAGCCATGGAGGCAAAATACATCAGTCATCAATTTATTCCCTGTGGCAAAACTTTGCTCCTCAACCCTATCAATCCATTAAATAAACCCCTATTAAATTAGTGCTCACTTCACAAAAATGACAGACTGCCCCAAGGAAAAGTTATAACACTGCCCACAGACAATCTCCTGACAACTCAACAAGAGGGGGAGTATTTCTGGGTTACTCTCCATTCACTGAAGACCACATCATCCTCAAAATCCAAGCTCCTTATGTGGCAAGACTACAGTCCACGGTTCAAACAGGAATAGTCAATAAATAAAACTACTAGACATTCAAAGCTGTCAGAGCATTATCCGTCACTTACTTGCCAACCCACAGATTCTTCTAATAGTCAGAACTGGCAATTTCCTTCTGCTCCTCAGAAAATATTTTTCATAGTGAAGTACTGAAGTGGAAATTTGAATTCCAGAGATTTTATGACTATGTTTACGCTGGAGATTAATTTGAATACAAACACATCCACATTTCTCTTTTTCCCTCCTCCTTGTGTCTCTCCTCTTACCTCATAAATCCCTATTAGACATGATTGGAATGCAGAATACTCACACAAAAAAGTTTGCTTTATTTTTACAGGCTACGTCAATGACCCCGGTCTTATTTGTGCATTTTCTTATTTCCAGTCTTGTTTTTCTGAAGACAGAAGTTATCACAGGTCACTAAGTTCTAGCTCATCTCTCAGTGCACAGATAAATCCTCTAAACTGACCTTATTTTACAAACTTGATTATCATTTTTCTGTATGGTCATGAATTAATGATTTTAGCTTTTCTTCTATTAGCGAACAGAGTAGGTGGGTGCTACTTTGCTTTCCTTAGATTTTGTAGATTATCTTAGAGTTCGGTTTTCCTCCAATTAGGTGCCACTGAATTGCTACTTCTAAATTCCTTCTATACATAAGAACACAAAGAGAACTTTAGTGAGGATGACATAAAGGTAAAATGCAACTCAATGCTAGTAATATCAAGGGTATAATTGTATGTATGCAGATGTGTTTGAGAAATATAAGAGCTTAGACACCTAATTTTTCAACTTGAATCTGAAACATGAACTTAGAAAATTATATAAATATATACACATGTATATATAAGCATTTAAGTGACATTTACATAATATAAAACCATTTAAAAGTAAATAAGCCTGTGGCATTTTGTACGTTCACAATGTTATGCATCAACCACCTCCATCTGGTTCCAAAACATTTCCATCACTCCCAAAGCAAAACCCCATAGTCATTAAGTACATTATCCACACCACATTCCCCACTTTTCTCAGCCACTGACAACTGCTAATATTATTTCTGTCTCCAAATATTTGCTTATTTTTAAATTTTCATATAAATGCATCATATAAATACGGACTTCCATAATTGGATTATTTCACTTAGTTAATGATTTTAGGCTTTTTCTACTTTGACTACATCATTATTATATTCCTCTTTTATGGTTAATTTATATTCTATCATATGTATATACCACAACTTATTTTCATTCATCCATTGATAGATATTTTGGTTGTTTCCACATTTTTGTTAGTGTAGATAGTGCTTCTATGAACATTTCTGGGTACTTTTGTTACCCAAGAGAGATTATATCCATCTCTCTGTGCTTTTTATAATAAACTTGCCATGTGCTATTATGAAACAAACAACAACAAAAAATTCATGTATCAATATCTGATGGAGCCTGTGTTTTGTACTCTTTTAGGCATGTATCTAGGAGTACTGAGTCATACAGTAAACCTATATCTGATGCTTTTAGGAACTGCTAAACTGTTTTCCACAGTGGCTGAATGAATTAACATTCCCAACATCAATGTACAATGATTCTAATATCCCCACATTTTTGCCAATACTTTTTATCGTTTTTTTTAATTATAGTCATTTTAATGGGTGTAAAACAGAACATCATTGTGGTTTTGATTTGCATTTTTATAATGTCTGATGACATTGAAAATCTTTTCAGGAGGCTATTGGCAGGTTGTATACCTTCTTTAAAAAAATAACTACTTAGGTTCTTCGCACAACTTTTAAAAAGGGGGTGGTTTTGGTGCACCCTGGTGGAGCAGCAGTTAGGTCAATTGCCTCCAAAGGATGCAGGCCACATACTCCTGTATTCGAGTCCCAGGCCCGGGGGGTGGTGGGGAACAACAAGTGGGAACAACTGAACAAAAAATAAAGTGCTTCTTCTTCATCTTTCTTCCCACCTGCCTACTCACCTTCATTCCTGCCTGCACCTTCCTTTAAAAAAAGATTGGGGGATGGTTTTTTGTCATAATTGTTGTTGCAGTTGATGAGGAGGAGGAAGACTATGATGACTTTTGAGGTCTTTCATCTGGATTCCAGATGCCTATCAGACAAATAATTTGCAGTTATTATCTCACATTCTGTAGGTCACATTGTTTCTTTCTTGATCATGACTTTCAGGAACTTTTTTTTTTCCTTTCTGATGAGTTAATAAATATTTAAACTAAAATTTAATGCTACATTGGCAAAAAGAAAGAATGAAGACAGGGACACATATAGAATCGGAGGGAAGGAAACAAAGGAACTGCAATACACACAGAAGAGAGATGGTTAATAAGCAAATGGGAAGGAAGACACAAAGCACAAGTGACAGAAAAAAAAAGGAGAATTAAGACAGAAAGTCCATGTGTATGAATAAAGCAAGCTGTGAGAAAGAGGAAAAGTTTAGTTTTGCAAAGGTTTTAGATAAATTAGTTTTTCCATACTCTGCCTTTTTTAAAGGAAAGGTACAAGCAGAAATGAAGGCAAGAAAGCCGGCAGGCAGGAAGAGAGAGGAAGAAGAAGCATTTTATTTGTTGTATTCAATTGTTCATCATTAGTTGTTTCCCCAGTCCCTGGTCTTGAAGCCAAGATCTTGAGATATATGTGAACTATACCAGGTTTAACCCACTAGGCCAGCAGGGTGCACCCCCATACTCTGCTTTTTACCTGGAAATCAACTTTGGAGACTTAGCAAACTCTTAGCACAGTTACATGAAATACCAGACAGTGAAATTGCCATTATTCAGAACGGTTTATTCTTAAAGTTCCAGAGTGTCTTCTGTGAATGGGAAAACCTCAGCAATCTACCATGGAAAAGAATCCCTTTCTGAGCTGCCACAGCAATGTTGAAAGTAACAAGAACTTGCCCATGTTCACACAGCCAGAATGTAACAGGGTTTTAAATTCAGTCTTTCTGAATCAGAAGCCATACTCTCAAACACTAGACCATGTAAATATATTCGATACATTTAATCTGAAAGAATAGATGATTTAAAGCATATAATGTATCTTATGGCTAAAATGTTTGGATAGCAGATATTTTTTTCTCAGTTAAATTTGGTAAGCTAGTATTAAAATTAGTATGGAAAACATAATGGAGATTTCTCCAAAAAAAGGAGAAATTCCATATGATCAAGTTCTCCCACTTCTGGGTATTCATTTAAAAACACTGATTTGCAGAGATATATGCATCCCCATGTTTATTACAACATTTTTTATAATACCCAAAAGCTATACCTGACCTATCAACAGATACACACACACACACATAAATATACACAACGGAATACTACTCAGCTGTCAAAAATATGAGATCCTAACATTCATACCAAAATTAGATTTTAGTCCATAAGAAAAATTTAGTGGTTAGCAGAAGAGAAGTTAGGGAAAATTAGGTAAAAAGGTTCAATTATGTGGTAAAACAATAGAATCAGACTGTCAGTGCTGAACCTAACTTAGTACATACAGATTTCTATTTACATATACCTTAAATCTATATAATATTATAATATTTCTTTAATAAAATTTAAATTATATTGTATCTCTTAAGAATACACCTATCATGAAGGCCACATGTGCCATGAGTTTGCTAGAAACCATAGAGAAATGAATTCGGGTTTGAAAATCTGACATAATCTATGGAGTGGATAATTGAGGTTCATTATAACTTTAAGATCAATATTCCTCAATTCCCTGCACAGATGGTTAAGAAGCTCTTAATCTCTATGTTATACAGCATTTTCCTTAAATTCTACATCACCCCATCTCTGTCATTGCACAAACCAACAGAACATGTGCAAATTAATGTATTGAGTAAACAGATGTATTTACCACCCACAGATCATATTCTGATATTCCTGTTTTAATTTTGAAAACACATAGGTGGCACACCCTGTTGGGATAGCATTTAGGTTTCTGCCTCCTGCTGAGTATAGTTCACAAACATCCTAAGGACTTGGGTTTACATCCTGGTGGTGGGGGTAGGGGCGGGAGGCAGAGAACAACCAAGATGGACAACCAAATAAAAAATAAATAAAACGATTATTCCTCCTCTCTATTCCTGCCTGTCTGCTTGCTTGCTTGCTTTCATTTTGGCCTGTAACTTTCCTTAAAACACACACACACACGGTATAAATAGGATTAATTCCTACTTCTATTAATTTCTATTTATAAAACTATAAATCAGGGACTCTTGACAAGTAAAAACGTGTTCCCATTACAGAGACAGAGGTAGAAAAGTGGTGTCATCAAGGAACCCGAGTGCAAATCCTACATGTCAGGTGGCTCCACTGTCTTGTATAAACAACAAGAGACATGGAGAGAAAATAAGGTGAGTCAGTACTAAGGGTAAAGGAACTATAAGACCAAGGGTATCCAAAGACAGCCACATAGAAAGAGAAAGACCAAAGTGATTGTGTGATGCATTTGTACAACAATTGTGTGATGAAATGAATGCCAAAAGATAAAAATGAATAGGAATATTAAACTGAATTAGAAAGGGAGTTCATGGATGAGGAAGCCAAAGTTGAAAGAAGTTGTAACTTTGCCAAAATCATAAAGCAAGGATATTTATGAGATGATAGTGACAAAAACACTAGTCCAGACCATTCCTCATCAGTCTTTTATTCTTGTCTGCTGTTGTACAATGAAGAGTTCTGCCATACCCCTTTCTTTACAGAGATAAAGGCATAAATGCTTTCCAGTAAACATTTGTCCAAATAGTGAGGAGAGTGGCAAGTGACTTAAAAAAGCAAAACAACACTAGGAATGTCTGCACTATTGTGGGATGAAATCCAGATAAAATAAAATACAGCTTTGAAACAGTACAATTACAGCAAGTCTATGACAATACAAGGGAAGTCAAGTCTCTTCAATCAAGAAGGGGCATAAAGAAATACATTTTTCCTATACCTCAATTTATCATTCGCTATTCTGCTTTATAATAATGACTACCACTGAAACTCTTTCATACCAGATTTTCTAGCCAAATAGACTTAAAGAGGTAGTGAACATTAAAAACTACGCCATCAGGAATTAATGCATTTAATTAGTTGATCGTAGGTGTCAAGTGCCCTTTTCCTTTTGATAGATTACCCCTAAGAATGAGCTAACAACCCCAATTTGCTGACTAATTGAATTTTGATATATTCTCCAAAGCTGCTTTTTTCCCCTGACTAATTGAATTTACAAGCAGTTAAATCTGACAAGTCCAGTAATATCTGCCAAAGTCCCTTCATACTTCTTTAAATTATGAAAACTTAGCCAGTGTGTCATTCGCTGGGGAAACAGTACATTTGAGGAGTCATTCCCAAGGAGGTGGGCAAAGTGGTAAGGGAATATGATTTATCTTAATATATGCTAAATTGTCCAGTAGTAGATTTGATTTTTTTTGTCATTTGATGAATCAAGTAATTTTCAAAATATTCTAAGTGGCTATATGTGCAAGTATCTTTGTTCATAATGTCATATCTGCACTTATATGAATCTACATTAAAGCAAAGGCAGGTGTACTTTCTATTGTTAGCTGTAATAGAGATAGCTCAATTAGCACATGAATTCAATTTCTAGCTAAGCTAAAATGTACAACCCCTCATAATCTACCGAAGCTTCCAGCAGGGCAAATGCACTTTCTTCACCAAGAATCCAAGGCTCATTACAGAAGAATAAAGAAAGTTTCATTAATTAAGACCTCAAGGATGTGAAATTCCTAATAAGTAACTTCAGCAGGCTTGAGATTTGGAAACAAATTTGATGAGTAAATTAACAATCAAATACAATTGGAGAAAAGACATTTGAGGACTTTAGGGAACAAATAATTTTTCAAGCAATTTGAAAGTATTATTTACATACAGGTAATTACTATGTGAAAACAGCTGTGGTACCTGGAAAGAGAACTGAATTTGAGTCTAAAGCCTTACTTAGCAGTAGTATAAATTCCTTTATCTGAGCCTTGCTTTCTTATCTGTAAAATCCAGATAATAATATTTACTTCCCAACATTGTAGGAGGCCTCAATGAGATAATATACAGGAGTGTTGTAAAATCTCAGCTAAATAAATACTAGATATCATTATCATGTGAATAAAATAATAAACTTACATGAATGAAACAATTTTAGAAACATTCTAACATCTACTTTTACAGGTACGGCAACTGGGGCAAAGAATAGTCCAGTGACATATCCATGAGCATATAGCTATTATATGGCAGAGTTGGAAATATTGCTAGTATTCCTATCTGTTCATTATGGTAGTTCCCCGGCAAAAGCCAGTAAAGTTCCTTGCCTGTCTCTTATCCTTAATTACTTCAAAAGATACCTATTCACAAAATGATGTTTCATTTCATGTAGTCATACTTCTGGTAGAATTTTACACTTAAATGTTTAGTAAACATTTGAGTACCTACTTAATGCAAGTCACTGCTAGGTGTTGGAAACAAAAAACAAGACATAATCTCTGTCTCTAAATAGTTCTCATTTTTAGTGAAATTCCCTCCCTGACCCCAAACACCCATTGCCTTTATTCCGGCCATAGGTTGTCAAAGCTAGCCCTCACTGTTATACTCCACAGCTTAAACTGCCCCTAACTAACCACACTTGAAAAAGATTCCCCTTTTCCTTCCAATCTACTTGGAGCACTTATATATCAGGAAATCTGAATAAAGTACTGAGTTTTTCAATTTATGGTATGGGATGAAATGTGAGTTCATCCCCAGAAATAATATCTGGGATCAATTTACTGCAGCAAGGGTCGAGTAAGGAGTGCAGGGAGTGGGCAGAAATTGCCTGAAGTCCATGCAATTTGTGAGATGTCCATATTGTAGAACTAGAAAAGCTCGCTGGTCACTGAATCATACATATTAGGGTCTTTCTCCCTATTAGTCCAAATGGAGGAGTCACTTTTGGTGAAAACCTGAGAGGCAGGGTGAAGTCAGCTGTTAGGAAAACTAAGAAGTAGGCAAGGGAGAAGCTGGAAGGGCACACATTTATGGGCAGACAGAGTTGAACAGTATTCGATTTCTGGCTCCACAATTAAACTAACTGTATGATCTCGGACAAGTCACTTAACCTGAATTTCAACCTCCTAATCTCTTAAATGGTAATAAATAGCACCTATCTCAAGGAATTTTTGTACCAATTAAATGACATCATGAATATAAGATGCCACATATATATGTACATATATACATATATATACATACACACATACATATATACATATGATGCCTTATAAGATGCCTCAGGATAGGCATTCAGTAAATATTATTAGTTCCCTTTCCTTTGTTGCCAGGTCATTTCCCAGCACAAGTTCTCCATGGACTCTACCACTTTAGTGAAGAATACTATCCACACTCCACTTGAGAGGTAAGCTGCTTGAGCCCCTTGGGTTTCATGAATCTGAGCCCCTTGGGTTTCATGAATCTGGCAATATTTTAAGAATCATTTTCTTCAAACCTCAGGCTATCTAAATGGGGGAGTTAGATGATTAATCATTAATGAATAATTTAATATGTAAATTAAAGATCCAAAATGAAGGGGGTAGGTATGGGAATTAAGTTGTTATTCATTAAGTTGTAATTAGTGACTAAAGGTTTCAACACACCTACTTATTCTATCAGAGTATGTTGAATTAAAATAATCTCCTTTCATTAAATTATCTGTTTTTATATGCATATATATCTATATATCTGTATAATCATGGCCCAATGTCCCTACTGCTGAAATTTTCATGGATGCTGTGCTCTTTGGGAATATATTCCAAATATAATTGAGGGTCTGACTATACTTAGAATCTCCTTAAAAAACAATCCATTATACTAGGGAATTGAACAAAGGACTGGCTTCAAATATGGTAAAGAGGGTTAAGGAAGAGAAAATAACCACCTACTATCATTTCTTCATTCATAACACTGTCTCACCACACATACCCCAAGGTCTATGGGAGTTTTGAATTAGTTAATTTCTCTCTCTAAGCTCACCTAGATTTGCTGCCACTTAGTCCTTGTCCACGCTGGCCACCTTTATGCTACCTGAATATGCCATATTTCTTCCCACATCAAGATCTACATAATGAGGCACACTGTGTGGTGGTTAGGTCTGCTGCATCTGGCTTAGCACAGTCCACATACATCCCAGGGACCAAGGTTTGAATCCCAGGAATGGGGAGGCAGGGAACTAAGGTGTACAACTGAAATAAAAAATGCTTCCTCCCCTCTCTTTCTGTCTGCTTACTTACTCACCTTCATTTTGCACTGCAACTTTCCTTTAAAAAACAGATCTACATAATGATTCTTCCTCCTGGAATATTTTTTGCTTATTCTTAGTGATTCATATTCTTGACGTCGAGGGAAAATAGACCAAAGGAGAGACACACAAAATTCTATGAGGAACACATACCTCTCAGTCTGTGTGTAATTCACACCATACCCACCACTAGAGTTTTTGTGCCCTTTACCAACACTGTTCCAACAAAAGAAAAAACAAAACTATCGTATTTAAAAAAAAGAAAAAAAACTCAGTGAGGAAGTATAACAAAGGAACTGTTTGAATCAATTACAAATATATCACAGAATTATCTTCTAGAACTAGCATCCTTATTCCCAAATTAAGAGTAGTCTCTTCCCTGTTGAGAAGAAAATTTGGTATCACTAGAAAGTTGCCAGATTTCTAGGATAATTCTGATTAAGGTCTCTTCTTATATGAAGTTAGATTGAGCCCAGAAACCAGAAATCATTCTGAGTACCCTACCAGGCAGGCCAAGCTTGTTTGATTCTCACAATATTGGCATTGTAGCAGACAATGTGGTGGTGAAAACTTGAAGAGTGACAAAGTTTGCTTTGAATTCTTATTCCAAAATTTACTATCTGTATGACTTAGAACAAACAGCAACCTCTCATTTCTGTGCTCAATACAGTACATGTGCATAGTAATAAAACCCAATAATTATTATTTTCATTAGCCCAGTTATCTTCACCTTGGTCCTAGATTCATTCATTCATAGACGATTTATCGATCACTTAATTATTTCTAGGAGCTTCTGACAAAGAGATGTGATCTTCTCTTTAGCTCCCACTCAGGTGAGGGAAATAGCCATATAAATAAGTAACTATATTATTACCAGCTTCATAAAAAACTATTTTACCAAGTAAAATGGAATAGTCTGTGATAGAATACAAAGATCTATGAGCACAGGACTAGGCATAGAAGGAAAGCAGGTAAGAAAAAATAGAAGGTCAAGAAGCCCGTCATTCATACAGATAAACTATACATCCCCTTTCCTACTGATGGCATATTTATTAGTGGGTTATATTATTGAAGGAAAGAATTGGATACCCTAAATTAAACTAGTCTTAAAGACAGAGTTGGATTACCTAAATTAAACTAGTCTTAAAGACAGAGTTGGATTACCTAAATTAAATTAGTCTTAAGAGAGCAAGAATGAGTCATAACAGGTCTGACTACTTAGACTATTCCTAGACGAGGTCAGCCTCCTTAAAGCTTGAATAATAGTTGGGCCAATTCCTTGAAAGCAGCTAGCACCAGGAATGATATAGGAGAATTACAATCACCAAGCCATTCCTTCCAAAGCTTCCAGATATATAAAAGACTTGCACACAGATTTTCTATTAAATACCTATGCATTTGATTTCTCTCTTCTAAAGTACTTGTCCATCATACCAAAGCCAGGCCTGTCAACCTTCCTTTATAACTTACGAGTTCAAGCAAATACTGAAGTTGTAATCCTCTTGGTTTAATTCCAAGACTTTATTTTTTGTCTTTATAAATATAAACTCGTATGACAGCATTTTGCCGATAAATTAGGGTCACGCAAATCCCACAAGGGGGTCAATGTGAAGAGAGAATATACACACACACACACACATCACTTCTTGGTCACTCCTTTACCTGATCACAGAAGTAAGTAGATGGTGCACTAGAACTTTCCACAAAGCATTGTGGCAACTTCAAGTTCAAATCGAACACATTCAAATTTCCACATTCTTTTTAAGAAACGAATATAGAATGACTTCATCCTTTATTTACAAAATACTCCGGTAGCCATAATCAGTCAATCTGAACCAATTAGTAGGATTGAAAGAGAATCAAATAGTGAAAGGGTTTTTGTTTATTTTATACTTGTGAGTGTGCTTTGTTTTTGTATTTTTTTTCTGGTATTGGTTATTAGTGTAAAACCTGTAGTGCCCCCGCCCCCCTCTTTTCTGGCATGTCTTTGTGATTAAAGAAAGTTATCTTCATTGGAAATTCTAAGATCTTGACCTGTAGCAAGCAGATGTTTGGGTTCTTTAAAGGCAATCAGTTGACATCATTTACTACTCACCTTCTGTTTGCAAAGGCCCTTCTTGACATCATGAAGACAATTCAGTCTATATAATATGACAAAACAAACTTACACGAGATAACTTAATACCAGTTACAGAAAACATGTCAGCCAAAGCAAATGTCTTTATGAACTGAGTCTAGAAAGTACTGTGAGCACATAGGAAGGGAGTGACAGATTAGATGTAACTAATTGGAACTTAATTCCTAGAGGTGCATTTTGAAACAGGTGTTAAAGGAGGGGTTGGCATAATTTACTATAGAGAAGAATAAGGAGAGGGTAAATAGAAAGGAGGAGTGTGTGCAAATTGTGCAGCCAACTGCTACATTGTAAATATTTTTACAAACTTTTTCCCAGAATTTATATCCCATACTGACATTAATTTTTTTAATATAGCACTCCATACCACTGTAAGACTCCATATATTTAAAAGAATACTTAAAATCCATATTAGACATTACTGGTATTATTTGTGGCTATATAATTAAACCAAATAAGAAAATCTTCATTCAGATTTACCAAGATAATATTGACTGTCTATACTAGACAATAATATTTATTTAGGCAACTCTAGAAGGATATTGATTTATCCAATAGACCCTCAAGGCTCCATAGGAAGATTTAAAATTCATCATAAAAATGAATCACTAAACATTTTTTAACGTGCATAGTTCACTTGATGGACAGTTTTCCCAGAGACAGTAGTAAATTCAGAGCTCTTGAAGCATTCTTGAAAGTAGTTTATGAGGAGAAAAGGCATAGAAATCAATTATAACTTCTGTCACCTTGCCTGGACATTTATGAGCTGTGAAAATAAAATACCTACTTCTGGAATCAAACTATCTGAGCTTGAATCCTGGTTTTGCCACTAACCAGCTTTGTAATTTGGGGAAAGTCACTTGATGTATGTGCCTTAGTTTCCTTAGCTTCAAAATGGAACTAATACTGGTGCCTACATTACAGCATTGATATGGATTTAAATAAGTATGTATAGCACATTCAGCATAGTAACTGCAACACAGTAAACATTCCTTCCTACAATGGAATAGAGCTTTGAGGTAAAAATTGTTGCTACTGGGAAAGAGAAGATGAACACAATGAAATGAGAAGTTATAAATCCAACTTCCTTGAAGTTCTCAGAGGCATATTTTGTAATACTTTTATTACAGTTAAACTCATCAACAGGTTTATGTTCATCAACAATTTGTAACTGCCAGTTGCTATCTACATTAAGCGAATCTTCATACCTCAAAGGATTGCTTTTTAAAAATAAATAATATAAAGCATTGTTGACAGTTGACTCATTCACAGATAAGAATAGAATGACAAGCTTTAGCTATAACACATAAAAATATGCACATAAAGACCTGGAGTGGTATTAGGTGTCAAAGAAGAGCTGTGGCTTTATGACTAAGGTGTTATGATAAAACCTGTCAACAGTTTATCTCCACTCTTCTGATCAAGGAAAGCCCTAGAAAGCAATATTTTAGTGACCCCAGCCTCCACAATCACTGATGCCAGAAAGGTAATTACTGATCTGTGTCAGCCATTGCAAAAGTGGTCAGAAACACTAATGACAAGTAATCTAGACTCGTCCAATTCTCCTTGTTGGAGACATGAACAAGGTAATACTATAAAAACAACAGAACAAAGAGAAACTTTATAGGTGAGACTGAAAAGATAATCAAGAAATGTCATGCGACAAAACTAGAACCATGAAGAAGTTTTAGTCACAAGAAATTTAGGAAGAAGAAAACATGAATAAACAGATAATGGGATAAAGAGAAAAAATAAACCAAGTAAAAGATTAGAAAGTCATTTTACAGGAGCAGAGAGAAGTAGATCCTATGAAAATCACCTACAGTGATGTTCAGATCTCTGAAACTCCCTTGGATACTGAATTATCTTCTAATTCTAATCTTTATGTAATCCAATGCTAATATTGTTTTTGTTTTTCTAGCAGCTCAGCTCCACCACTGATATCAGAAAATAACTTTAATTCTGGCCTTAGGGGAAAATAAACTCATCTCTCTGTGCCTTAGATTATTTAATTGAAAAAAGAGAATAATACTGGCCCCCATTATCTGCTTGTCATGAGTAATGTCTGAGCACAAATATAGACTACATTTCTCAGGTACCCTTATTGCCAGGTGTGGCCACGTGACTAAGTTTTCACCAGTGGCTTATGAGAAAAAGTGATTTGTACAACCTCCTCATCAAGTTCCTCAAAATAAAATCCTTTATTCTTAATAACTCTTTCTTGCTCCTTTTTCTTCCCACAATCTTAAATGAAAAACATGTCAGAAACTATGCATAGAAGAACAATGCCCTAGAGGAGGGACTAGCAAACACTTGGTGTGAAAATTCAGATGGCAAAGAATTTAGGCTCTGTGCTTCACAAAGTCTTTGCTAAGACTACTCAGTTCTACTTTTGCAGAGCTAAAGTAGCCATAGATGATATGTAATCAAATGGTGGTGGCTATATTCAAGTAGAATTTCTCTTATAAAAGCAGGCCTGTCAGCCATAATTTTATCAAATTCTCCTTTTGAGGATGGCAGAACAACAATCCACCCTTGAACTGCCTCAGGGAAAACACCTGAACAACTGTTGTACAGGACTAGACCAGCTATATTATAATATGAGAGAGGAGGAGGGAGGGAGGAAATGTGAAGGGGAAGGAATGAAAAGAAAGGGAGAGAATGGAAAGGGAAAGGGAGGGAGGGAGGGAGGGAGAGGGACATCTTCACCTTATTTAAGCCATTCTATTTTAGGGTCTTATAGAAGCAGCATATCCCTTACCTTAATTAACAGACATATCTTCTTGAGACCTAGTTTTTTATTGTTTTCTGGACCCCAATGAACAAATACACTTACTATAAACTATGTATTACTTAAGATATCTTTAATGAGACAATTTTAAGCAAAAGAACCTAATTGGAACAGATTATCTAGGAAAAGAGAACTATTACTAATCTTGAACTGATACCATGAACACTGGCCCTAAATTTATACTTGTTCAAATATACTTTCTTTTTCTGAAAATTTCTCCCTGACCTTCCCAACCATTATGATTGAGATGATGGAAAAAAAAAAAGAGGATTTAAGAACTAGAGTAGTTTTCTTGTCATCCAAATAATCCTATACCATGGACTAGGGGCAGGGGACTCTTGCTACAAATCTTGAGTTTGAGAAACATTGAGACCAAGAACAGAAAAACAGAGTCATTAAGCATCGAGACATTTCTGCATAGGAGAATAGGGCTGTGGTAGACAGTTTCTAAAAATGACTCTCAACAATCAATAATCCTAAGCCCCTGTTAGTCAAATCTTCATGTAAATTTCCTATATGGTAAAATCAATCAGATGTCATTTCTGAGATAAGTTTCCAAAGGATGATGACTCTCTCTTATTGTCATTCTCTTTATCACTTATTCATTTTGATGAAGCCAATTGCCATGTATAACCTGTCCTATCAAAAGACCTGTGTGGCAGTGAATTGAGGGTAAACTCTGGCCAACAGTTAACAAGAAACTCAAGCCCCAGTCCAACAATCCATGAAAACTGAAAAATGCTAACAATCATGTGACTGAGTTTAGGAGTGTATTATTCCCCAGTTAAGCCTTGAGATAACTGTAGCTCTGGCAAACACCTGGATTTAGCCAGTGACAAACCCTGAAGCTAAGTACCCAGTTAAATCATCACCCAGTGCCTGGTCCACAGAAAACAAGAATGACAGGCATATTGTTAAAAAAAAAAACATTTGGGGGTAATGTATTATGCATCAATAGATAACATACAATTTCTATGAATTCAGCTTTTCGGGGGGGCATAAGCATCTTTTCTATGGTCCCAATACATCCTACAGTTCAATCATCCTATTTCATAATCACACTAAAAGCTGATAATCATACTAAAAACTGCTTGGTTAACCTGGGTACATCTTATACTAGACTTTAACCTCCAAAAGGCAGAAACTGAATCTTTCTTGTCCATTGCTGTGATGCATCCCTAATCCTAACAGAGTGACTGCTGACAATATTTACTGAATAAATGAATGAACAAGTGAATAGGTAGGTGGATGAGTGGAGGGACGGATGAATGAATGAATCTACAGTGGTAATTGACATTGTGTGGCTTGTAAACTGTTGCTTAGGAGACTTTGTACAAAAATAACAAAAGTGCATTTTTATTTCACTGTTTCCATCCTCAAATTCCAATAAATCTCAGTTCAGTGAATCACCTTAAGTCACACAATGGACCATGAAAAATAAAAACATGAAACAGGGCAACTGAAGGAAGTCTAAAGTCAAAAGTTGTGTGTTCTCCAGAAAGCACCTCTCTTGTCTGTTAAAGTGTAGCATATACCAAAACGTTATTTATATTGCATTCAAGAACCGTTCACATAATTTTATACAGTTGCTTAGGCAAATGATCCTGGCTCATACAGGGATGTCTTACTCATTACTGTATATTCTCCTACCAGGTAGCACTACTAACAGTGCTGGATTAAATTGTCTTAAATGTGTTAAAGAAGATCATTATATAAAGGAAACATGTGAAGTATCCTCTAATGCAAACATGAGTTACATATTCTATAAATCTACATTTCCACATCTACAACTTCCACTCGTCTATAAATCCAAATATTCATATATCAAGTTTACTTAAATCATTGAAATCTGTGATTCCTCCAGGACAGAGAAGCTGAAAGGTCAAACTATAGGGTATGCCAAATTCATCCTTGACACTCCCTAATGGAATCGCCACAAAGTAAGATCCACTTCAGAAACAAATCTGCCCCTGGCAAATAAATAAAAGGAGCTCAAGGAAGTCTACCTCCTGACCTGCCTATATAGTTCAATTCTTCTATAAAGATGCTACTGCATAGAACTTTCAATTGGTAGATAGTCTCATTTCCTTTCCTTTGAACTCTAACTCTCCAAGTGCCAGTCAAGTATGAAAACTCCTGTGTTTCCTGCTATTTGAAACTGCCCAATTTCCAACCCTACTCTTTCTTTCATTGGGACATAGTACCTACCCTTGCGCCTATCTGTCCCATGTATTGGTGGCCGTGATGTATAGCCCACTGTTTCTCAAACTTTACACATGCAATTGCAGATTTAGATTCAGCAGGCCTGGAAAGTGTACTGAGAGCCTGTATTTCTAATAATCTCCTAACACATGGCAGTGTTGCTGATACTTTTGAGTATCAAGGGTATAGTAACAAAACAATATCTTACAGACAGAATATCTATTTGGCTTCTCGAATAAGTTAGTTCATTAGCTGTTTAACCTTAAGCAATATGCTAAACCTCTTTATGTCTTAAAAACAGACATGGTAATTCCTTTGTTGTCTTCAAAATTAAATATTTGTTTGAAATCTAGCTCCTATTAATTAGCTTTGTAAACTTGGACAGGATATATAAAGGCCCTGCTCAGTGGATAAAAACAGTTCCTATTTCATAGGAGTGTTAAAGGGTTAAATGAGTTAATACAGATAAAGGACTAAGAACAGTGCCTTAAACACGGCAATTCCTAATTATTATTAACTCTACATGCTTGCCTTTAGATTTCTCAGTTCAATATTACTCCCTTATTCTGAAAAGAACCCTTTGCATTGGACCAAATATTTAACCTGATCTTCCTGGCCCACTTGGCTACACCATGATATTGATTTTAGAACACATATTAGATCCATCACAAATCCCCTGGTCCCTAAGTCTACCATTTATTCATTTCAAAGATTTCCCTTAATCTTTTTCTTTTTTTTTTAAATCAAAGTAACTTTGGCTAAGATTATATAAATTTCAAGTGTATAGCATTTTATTACCACCGAAAGTCTGGATTACATCTATCACCATACTACTGATCCCAAACAGCCACTTTCTTTGACTCTTTGTACTCTACATATGAATGAAATCATATGGCACTTGTCTTTTTTCATTGATTTATGTCAGTATAATATCCTCTAAGTCCATCCATGTTGTCCCAAATGGTACTCTTTTATCTATTTTTAGAGTCAGTAGTATTCCACAGTCTATACATACATCTTCTTTATTCACTCATCCATAAATGGACACTTTTGTTTCCATATCTTGATTATTATACTGTTGCAATTAACATAGGCTTTACATGCATACTTTCAATTTAGTGGGGTTTTGTTCCCTGGATACTCAGTGGTGGAATAGTCGGATAAGGCAATATGTCTATTCTTAATATTTCTAAGAATCTCTATAAAGTTTGCAGAGTGACTGCACCAGTTTACATTCACACCAACAATATATGAATGTCCCCTTTTCTTTACATCCTTGCTAATCTCTGTTTTTCCTTGTCTTTTTGGTAAGACCCATTCTAAGAGGTGGGAGGTGATATCTCATTGTGGTTTTGATTTGCATTTTCCTGGTGATTAGTGATGATGAACATGTTTTCATTTATCTGCAAGCCATCTATTTGTCTTCTTTAGTAAATTGTTCAGCTGCTCTACCCATTTTAAAATTTGCTTGTTTGTTTTTGGGTTCTTGAGTTGTATAATTTCTTTTATTTTTTATATATCAATCTTTTGTCAGATGTATGATAAGCAAATATCTTCTCCCATTCAGTAGGCTGCCTTTTCATTTTGATGAGGTTTTCTTTCAATGTGCAAAAGCTTTTTAGTTTGATGTAGTTCCATTTGTTTATTTGTGCTTTTGTTTCCTTTGTCATTGTATTTGAATCCCAAAAGACATCTGTAAGGCCAATGTCAAGGAATTTATTGCCTCTGTTTTCTTTTTTGTATTTCCTTAGTCTTATGCACATTAATTTCATACAGGGCAATATCCACAATTTGAACACATTCTTATTATGACAGAAGATTCTATTTTCTTGTCTGACAGCATTTACAGGAATACTAAGTACACAAACACACACACCTTCAGAATAATAAATACACACACACACACACACACGGCAAGGGAATCCAGACTTTAGAAAGAAAGTATATTTTTTAAGAGATGAAGAAAGGGAGATGAGGAAAAAGCACTTGAAGGTAGGAAAGAAGGAAGAGGAAGTGGAAGCACTTTCATTTATTTGCTTTTTGGTTATTCTACACCCCTGCCCCAGTTTGCAAACCTAAGTCTTTACATAGTCTACATCCTAGTCACTGACTTAGCACCTGAGCCACCAGAATGCACTGAGAAATTATATTTCTTGCTTTCATCTTAGGTCATTTAATTCAAGAGAATGGAAGATTATCTTCACATGGAGCTCAAGATTATTTTCCTTCAGAAGCTCTAGAAAGTTCAAAAAGACTCATGCCTTTATAAGCTAGGTCCCTGCCATGACTTCTAAGGGAAAGATTGATTTCGCTGAAGATATTTAAGCCCAAGTATTACCACATAAACTACTTCTTGATGGTGGAGGTAGCATGTACTAGCAGAAGTAGTAGAACAAAGGCCAGTCAATGTATTTCTGAATGACATTAAGAGGTCAACTGGGACTAGATACTATTAGTTTGTAATGACACCAACTTACATTATTGTGAGATCAACTTCGTAAAGAGATGCTCCTTAAAGCAATTCACTGATGAAGCTATCAAACTTTTTAAAAAGGCCACCATGTAACAGAATCATTTCATTGTAACTGCTGTAGCCCTTTCTGAGAGAGACAATTATTTTGGGGAATTGGACTTGTAAGCAGGGTCTATTCCAAATTTTAGCCACTTTTTGAACCTGTTTTCCCATTTCCCCTTCCCTGTTATCTGACTGGCCTTACATCCAACTTACTACAAAATGGAAATCACTTCAACATCAGTCACCAAAATTAACCTGGGTCTGCCCTCAATTTTTGCTCTTTCCCTACTGTTATAATGAAAGAGATGGCTCTATTTGTTTTACCCCTTCCTCCTGGGATCTAGATCTCATCCTCTTCTGCCTCTCATGGTCCTTAAGGCATTTATTATCCTTTGCATTGCTGGATATTAAAAATCTACCTTCAAAAGTTATCCAGGGGAGTGAAACATGGTTGGTTAGAAGGAATCTGGACTGAGAGTTCATCCGGGCAGGAAAGGTTCAGAGCTACTTAAGATCTAGAAAATTAAGCAAGTGTAACAACTAAAATAGATTTTACAGAGGAGTCCAGAACAGCAAAACTTAAATTCCAGGTCAGAGCATTTAATCAATCTTAGCAACATTTGCAAACAAGACTACTGAATTGTCAAGCTCTTTTTGTGCTACCAGCTGGGGGTGAGTGGCTCTAAAGCTATTAAGTTTTAATCACATTACAAAGAAATTGAAATGAATTGTGCTTCAAAATGAGGGTGCAGAGAAGACATATTCACCAGTCTCTAATTGACAAATTCTTAGGATCAAGGGGAAGGCTTGAAGGCTTGCAAGAACCACCAGTCCTGAAAAATGTTTATGTAGATATGCCCTTGACATGCATGGTTTGGTTACATAGGATTTATAAAATTACAGAAAGCAGCGTTATCTTTTGTATAGAGCTGCATGTGAGATTCCTCCCAAATGCAAATATCTCTAACATCCCCAACAAGGCACAAACAGTTGGGTATATTAAAAAATGAAAGACAATTTTAGTTTGGGCAAGACTGGCTTTCAGACTCATTATGAGTCATTATTGCTTGCATGACAGAATCAATTCACAGAAGTCAAGTTTGGGCCACTTAACTAGGACACATAGAAGCTGCTCTATTATTGAGGGAGCTTTATTATCAAGACAGAGCTAAACAAGAAAAAGGTGACAAAATGGCTGAGTTAATATTTTCAAAGGATGAAATTTCTTCAGTAAAAGGATGACCAGCATTCAATAGAATTTCTTCTCTTAACCAGTAAATATCTCTTAAAATATGTAATTTAAACAGATGATTAAAAAACAAGTCACATCTCTGTGTGCTTTATGCCAGCCAAGTTATTACCATGTGTCAGTTCCTTTCTGCAAATTCTCCTCAATAAAGGCAACCCATCATGAAACAAACTCCTGAGTAATAAATAATATGTGATAAGTGGTTTTAGAATGAGGGTTAGTAGTTAAGTATGTAATATCCTGTCTATATTTAAGATCCTATATAGACAGCCTAAATATAAGCCCATTGATCTCTCAAGTGTGGCCTTGCAAAATAAACCTAATGTTGATAGATGGAGAGAGAGAGCTCCAAGCAGCAGTGACAGAATAAGGAAAGGCACAGACATAGTAATGAGATAGTATAAGGGGCCTAGCCAACCTTACCAATTCTTCAAAAGTTTCAGTTGTTTCCTATCACCTATCACACATACAATAGCAGAATGTACTACATTCTTAGCATTGTGTGATAATGAAACATAAATAGAAAAACCATACATTCATATGAAATTTTCAAAATGTTTTAAGGTATACAGATGCACATGCTCCCTACACATTTAATCGAAGGGCTCAAAAGCATCTAGCAAAATCTGCCTCTACTTTAACAATATAATCCTCTCATAGCATTTTGTTCTAAACCTTATTATAGGTCTAAATGGATCTTATTGCAATTTATCTTTTTTATAGTAAAAGGCAAAGCGTATCTCCATATATGGACTATATCCTATTTATCTCTATTTTTATAGGGCCCAGACTATTTTTGCTGAAGGTACTAGTACACAGCTAATATCATTTGCTCCATCTTCATAAATGGGAAACCGGGGCACCATTCATTTGAGAAACTTCCACTAAGTAAAACAAGGAAAGGGATAATATTAATAAATCTTAAGGATATTAATGTTCTAGTCAGTAATACAGAAGAAAAAAAGAGCAAGATTCTACTGTTAACTTTTGGGGTGGACTTTGTTCAGCTGCTTGTCTAACCGGGCATTTGTTTCTTTTTCTAAAAAAAATTTAATACTTGAGAAGACTTAGCTTTTCATTTCCTTATTCTGTCTAGATGAATGCTTCTGCCTCCTCAATGTATCATTAACATCTAGACATAGGTGACTACCACAGACCACCACTTGAAAAATAAGATACATATACAGAGCTAAGACCCAGTTTTGTCTTAATCAATTTGGGTACAAAATTCAGTGTTTTAAAGCATAACAGTTCTGTCTTTGCTTCAAATCTCACTGCCGAACCTAATTCCTTTCTAGAGGCTCAGTAAAGATGTTTACAACTCATTTTGGTTTTGAAAGAAAATACTTATGGTGTATAAAGCTGAAACAACGTGTAATGGCTAATTTATCGTATGAAAGTCCTTCTTGTCCTATTAAGGTCAAAATTTAATGGAGAGAAATGTCACTAAAATGTATAAATTTACCCCAAGATTATCATCATTCATCTTATCTGTCATCTAATAATAAGCTAGATAATTCCAACAGATAAACAGACTAAGGCCCTTGGAGTTCAACCAAAATGGCCATATGGCTGAGGTATAAATGAGCCTATTTTCACCACTGAGGTGACATTGAACATCCAACATGGTAGAGCTTTAAAAAATCCCAGGTTTAATCAGTTTGGAGGTGGTAGAAGATGATGGAGAAGAAAAACTAACAGGAAGATTAGGAGAATAAAGTTTTGTGGAGAAGCTAGGCTCTGAGATGACAATAGGTAGTTCTGCTCTAAGACATGTGATATATGTGGAAACCATTGTCCAACTCTGTTAAAAAGACTGATCAAATTTTTCAGCCTTATTAATGAAAAGTTTGTGAATATCCTGGATTACCACTGATTGTAGAGCTTACAATCTACCAGTATTGGTAGAAGAAATACATGTAAGAGCCAATTTCCATTCTTACACTTTACTTTCCAGACTTTTCATCCATCTACCTCTGGCCCTTAATCAATTATAAAAGACCTGGGGTAATTATTGTCAGAGCACCATTCCCCAAAGAGAAAGACATAGAAAGCCAGCTTTTGAATATCTTCATGTCAGTACTTGGCTTTACTCCAATACACATTTCCTAGGTGTATTTATCATGGGCAGAGAGTTGTGAACAAATGTTGAACTTCACCAAATAAGAAGTAAAGGTCTCTCCCTTAGGGAGCTTCTTATTTAAATAAAACTAAGGAGAGACCTATGAATTGGGAAATGCTTCATCTGACTGTTTTCACTGAAGATGCAGAACTGAGGAGGGAGATGAGCAAGAATACAAAATCTTAAAGCATAGACAAAGTGAAGAAAGTTTGAGAAAATGATGTTAAAACTCATTGCAGTCTTTGAATTGTCTCTTAGAGACAGATGGGATGTGTGAAAGACAAGAGGTGCAATAAGTTTAAATTACCTATGCATTATTACTTGGGTTTTTGCAGTGGTTTAGCAAGTATAAGATAAGAATAGAGCTAGTGATTTGGCTGTTATATGCACTGTCCTATTTGAAGTATAATCATGCCATGTCTGATGTCACCACAGCTTGCTGTCAGAGGAACTCAGCATATTTATGGAACATTTTAGTATGAATATCTTCAGCATGGCCCTTGAGATATTGAAATAATTAACAGGTCACATTTGAGAAAGCATTTGACAAGAAAGAAAAAGAAGAAATAATCAAATACAATTCCAAATAAACATTTATTGTCTTAGGCTTAGAATCCATTTCTCTCCCTCAAGACAATTATCCTTGGATAAATGAGTTACTGAATACTGAATAAATAAAGCCATTATGATGAGTCAATTCTTCCTATAGAGTTTTTTCCATGAAAGCAAATTATTTCAAATGTTAATCATAATCTGTTATCTACTTAGAAATTTGAAAATCAGAGACATTATGAGGCTAATTTATCCTCATATATAAATGTACCAAATTACATGCAGATAGCATAGGGAACAAGAGTCAAGTCATGGACAGTAGGGCTAGGTTTGTCTTTTTAATGTAGTTCTTTTCACATATATTTGAAATACCTTTGAACACATTACCATCTGCGTGTATCCTAAGAATGAGCTGCAGCCTCCACGAAGGTCAGTCACTTAGCATTGATTAGTTAGATGGAGACCGCTTAATTTTAAAGTAATTAATGAGGCACACTGTCTTTCATTAGGTTGAATCTTCCTCTTGTTACTGCTAGTACTCTATTAAAGAGCCTTTAGCACATGCTGGTGAAGCCTGCTTACCAACAAAATTGAAACATGGCACAGAAAGTCAACACAAGCTATATTTTGGCAGTGCCACGGCATTGCATTAATTGTCAAGGAACTGACACAAATAACCTGCATCTTTGTTCCCTTGTCTGCATCTTTCCACCCATTTTTTGGGGGGAGGTGCACTCCTCTAAGAGTCTTTCTCAGAAAGTAAACACTAGGCAGCTTTTCCTGTTCAATTACCAGGAAGTGACCTTAGGGCTGGACCCTATGCTCTGTCTTCCAGGTAGCTTTACCTTCGGCAGGACCCTCAGAGGCCAAAGGACCCAGAGAATTAGGCAAACAATGTCCTGTTTAGTTTAAAAGTCCAGTGAAGGCACCTCAAGTCAGGATTTCATTTGTCACAGGGTCAAGTCAATTGTTTTGCTCCACAAATCACAACTGAATTTGAAATCCTGCTTGGTAACAATGAAAATGTGTTATATGTGTCACAAGAAAGACCAGGTGAAAAAATGTATATAACAGAAGTGTCTGACATAACCTGCCAATACATATTTACTGTGTACTCCTGTAGTGGTTTTGGATTTGCAGACTCAATATTCATAAAGGTGTTTCCTTCTTTCAGAGTCCTCAAGCATCCTCTGAAGGTCAGATGCTACCAGACTCACATGGGGCTTGGAATTCATGACCTAAGGAAGGCTTCCCACAGGCATAGATTGTTGGGAAACAAATGTCACAGTGCATTATTTCACTTTGTCATTTTATTTTGAATGAGAACTTTAAACTCTATCAAAGCTAAGAATACATGTTAAAGAATAGTTTTATGACAAAATATGCAAAATATTAAATATTGCATAAAATGTTTAAAATAGTACACAAATACGTAATATTTTAAAAGATAAGTAATTTAAAAATAGAAAAGCCATTTACTCAATAACCCTCAACAGTTAACAATGACCTCTGA
The DNA here is from genome assembly GCA_004363575.1 of Solenodon paradoxus. Taxonomy (NCBI): domain Eukaryota; kingdom Metazoa; phylum Chordata; class Mammalia; order Eulipotyphla; family Solenodontidae; genus Solenodon; species Solenodon paradoxus. The sequence continues at coordinate 65,191 of RJWH01004062.1, read as the reverse complement.
ATTTAATTCTGATTTTCCCTGCAAAAGTGACCTGGCTTGAATAAAAGGGAAATATCTCAAATAGAAAACGATAACATCAAATATATTAAATCGTTCACTGGCAGGGCCACTATATAAAAGCAAGCCAGCCGTACCAAGAGTCACATTCATTTCTTCATTCAATCAGGAAGTTTACTGAACCCCTGTCATGTGCAAAGTGCTGCAGTAAGCATTAGGTATACAGCATTGGTAGACAGTCAATGGACTCATAGAGCCCAGAGAATTGAGTGATGAGATAGGCATTTGGCAATTAGTGATTAGTGATCAGGGAAAGAGAATAGGGTATTCACGTTTCTCTCTAAGTTCATAGTACATGTTAACACAGCAAAGATTATCAGAAGCTTTACTATAAAGAGACCCCTTTAATTTTAACCCAGAAAAACAGGGTAGCCCTCATTTCAGGGATGGTTAGTGATAATCTCTCTGAGAAAGCAGAATTGAACCAGAGAGAAAGAATGAGTGTGAGTACTCAAACAAGTAAAAGGGCATTCTAGACAGAGGGAATAGAATGTACCCTAAGAAGGAATTAGGCTGGGAAACCAGTAGAACTGATAGGTAACTGGAGCAGAAGGAGCCTAGGGGAGAATGGTAAATAGTGAAGTTGTAGGGATTGGCAGGGTTCAGGCCATACAAAGCTTTGTAGGTCACAGTAAAGTGCTGGGATTTTATTCTGAGTCTGAAAGTTTTAAGATTTTTTGGTAAAAAAAAAAAAAAAAGTGCTGTTTGCAGCACTGGCAGTGATTTAGAAGAAAATAAGAACGGATGTTGGAACATCAGTTAGGAGGCTACTCAATAGTTTGAAAGATGATGGTAGCTTGAAACTGTGTACATCAAGGGCACAGATCCAGTTCTTCAGGGAACTGATAAAAACTTACATGTTACTTTAAGATTAAATATTGTGGATTACTTAGGGATAAGACATGGCCAGGACAAAGAGAGAATATAATCTAATTTCCAAGTACAGTAAGCATGGATTCCACAAGAAACCCACATCCCAAAGTATGTTCTATTGGCCCAGATGCCCCTTGGGAGCAAAAAAAAAAAAAAAAAAAAAAGTCCAACGCGCCAATATACTTGAGAAAGTAGCATACCCTAAGTCCTTCTGGAGTTCATATCACAAATTAGCATATTAGAGGCTCTGAGAAGTCCTGCAGTAAATAAACCCCTTTAATTTTTTTAACCCAGTATTTTTAACTTTTTTTTGGCTGTGGAATCTTTTACGTAACACCTTATGTGTCAAGTCCTCAGCATAGGACTTGACACACAGTAGATAATGAATGGGTGGTAGATGTAGTTATTATTGGAATTATTTTTGTTGATTCCAGAAGCATAATAACATTCAGGATCAGAATGGAGGGACATGAATTATTCTAATTCCCCAAGAACATTGTTTTTTGTGTTGTAAGAGTTCAGAACCAGCTCTTTTGTTCGGCCTTGCCTGATCAGCAAACTCTGGGACAAAGCTTTATGTCAGCCAGCATGGCTTAATTTTCATTATGAACAGAGAAACTGCCATAGAGGTTGGGGTTGGGGGAAGGTCATATAGACCTGCGCAAACTTCCTGTTCAGTACTGCCTTCTTCAAGAAGCAGACAAGGAACCTTAGCTACATGGCAATAATTAGTGATTCCGCCCTTTCCAGGAAACTCAAGGCCATGAATGTTTGAAGCTCAGAGCAAGCAAACACATTCTAAAATACTCAACGAAACTTCCAGTTTCTCCTACAGCTGCAAGTTTTTAAAAGGAAGACCCTTCTTGGGCAATTTCTTTGTTCCAAAACAAAAAGCACATTCTCTTAGCATCTTTTTAAGCATTTCCTAATATCTTACATATTTCTTGTAATTTATATTTTTTATTACTGTTTCATTATTTACAATGTTGTATGCTTCTTGATAATAGGATCACACATCTGTCAATGTGTATATCACCCACCACCAGAGTTCAAGTGCCAGTCACATCTTGACACTTTTCAACCCAAAGCTCCCTTCCTCCTTCATACTTACCGCTTCTAATAACCACAGTCCTGAACCCAAATCCTGAAATTTTGTTGCCTACATGAAATTTGGTAACCATTCAAGTTATGCTTTAAAGACCTTTACTTGCCAATATGGAAAAAAGGTCAGTATTTATATGTATACTCAGTTATATATTGTTTCTCTGTGTAAATAATCATTCATGATATGACACGATTATTTCATAATGCTTTAAACATTAAAGAAAGCTACTGGTGACAACTAGTTATAGAAAAGGACAGAAGTGAAATGAGGGAAATAAAAAAGCATATTGTCTAGTGTTATTCTTAAACCTTAAATACACTAAAAGGTTACTCTGACCAGAAGAACAGAACAAAAGTCACCTTCTTTGGGATCCTTATAACGTCCATTGTGTCTACAGTAAATAAGAAAAATGTTTACCTAAGACGTAGAACAGCAGTAGCAACAATAAAACAATTTCCATCTACTGAGCATCAATGTACTATCCCAATACTTGTGTGGGAGCCCTTTCTACATATTTTCTACAATTCTCACAGTTATTTTTACAAAATAAATGACTTCTTTTAAAGATAAAGCCCTGGTGATTCAGTAATGGACTCAAGGTTTGATATATAGCTACCTATGTCATATATGGAGTATAAATACAGATGGGTATGGCTTTAGAGCACCACCTCTTTCTATTACCTCTGCCAAAAAATTACCCAATTTGACTAAACAGGTGCCTATATTACAGAAATATGATGTATGTATATTGTGCAGGTACAAATGAAAAGTACATCTTTCAACAAGAAGAGATAAAGTTTTAATGAATAAGCAGGAATTAAACAGGAATAATTTCCTATTGTTCAATTAATTAGTCATGGAAGTCTTCTTGAAAGAGGAGTATTTGAGGTAATGCCTGAGTAAACTTCCAAAGGGACTCTATTTCTTCTGTCAGTTAAAGAAATAAGAAGGGAATGTCCTTTCACCATCTGTATGTGTCTCACAAACAAGTCAGTGTTTCATTCACAGTTATTGAATTTACTGAATTCCATATAACAATTATTAACCCAAAATGTTTCTTTTATTTGCCTTCCTTCTTCTGTTTCATTCTTCTCACTCTAAAATAGCTTTAAAGGCTTTTAAGCCAAACACTGGTGATCCTTATGATAAAGAGGAAAATACAAGTTATTCTGGCTACCAAAAGTAAGATTCCAAAACTGTATACATACAGTGCTGCCCTGGCTTTGGGGGCAAATAAGAGGGTGAAAGCTGTATTTTTAGGAGAACTCTGAATTAAATCCACTTCTGTAGATAGTTCAAGATACATTACATTAAAACAAAACGAAATAGAGCAATTTTGGTGAATCTCTCTATCATGCCAGGATATCCAACTTTTGATGCTTTATAAAGGAACTGCATCACAACAGCTGACTGCCAATCATCTGTCTTTCAAGTTTTCAACAAGAAGCCTGAAGCATTTGCTGCTTTGTTCCCATAAGGTCAAGTCACAAAGGGAGCTCTTAAAATGACCCTAAATATCAGGGCAAAGCACCAGTCACACTTTGGCATTTTCTATCAAAGGGCTCCACCTAGCTTAGTGGAAGGCTTTACTAGCAGTGTACAGTGTCTCTATAGAAGATAGGAGCCCATGGGGGCTTCTGGAAACGATGCAGGTAACCTGTTTCTCTGCATTCGATTCATATGACATTGGGTCAATTTACTATTTCTTCTTTAGACCTCTGGTTCCTCATCAGTGAAGCTAGAATGAGAGCAGTGATCATTAGCATGACCCTCTAACCACTGGGCAAATGGAAAAAAAAACACATACAGTCCATGCTAAATAGCATCACCAATCTATGAGAAAAGCAGGTTATTTCCACTGACAACCTGTCAACTTTGAAGCAGAGATTAGTGAGTACCTGAAAGTAAATACACATTTCAGGACCACAGTGTATCCCTTTTCCTGGTCCATCTCTAGAGTACTGTGTGTCTTCCTGTCAGCCAATTAGGAGTACTAATCATACTTCTTATAGTGAAGGATCGATTGGATTGGAAAGGGTGAGAGATAAGGAATGATAAAATGTACACTCTGGAGGTGACTCTTACATGGATCAATTTAGCTTTCAGTATATAGGCAAGCAATCATTTATAGGAAGTCCAGTTCTAGACCTTGGTGGGTAAATCTACAGGGGAGTAGTGTGTGTTAATAGAACTGCCCAGAACTGTTTATCTCTGGCCACAAGCTCCACAAGAAGGAAAATTAGCCTCTTCTACTACTTGGCTCATAATTACCATATTTTTAATCTACAGCTAAATTGATTCAAGTAGAGGTGGAAACAAGATAGTCCCTACCAGCAACTGATTAGATTGCTACATGGTCAATTCAACTCAACCAGCAACAACAAAAGTCAATAATATTGGACCACAAAACAGTAGGTAGAATGATTTCAACTCCCTTAATAACTAAATTACATCTACTGTGCACCCTCACCATGTCAGTGAATATAGTTTTCAAATAAAATCTCTCAGGGAAGCACAGCATGTCAAACAAATATAAGTGAAGCCACGGAGGTTGAAATGAAGGCGGTGAAGCTAGAGTGCTCCTCATTCTGCCTCTCATTCTGATGCCTGTGCTCCTGAAGCACCTCAAAAGAATCCCCAGGAATTCATGGAACACAATTTGAACCTAAACAAAAGCTCACATTATTTTTTACACGGGAACACTAAGTCTCAGAATGGGAAAGTGATTTAACCACAGTCCCCTAGATTTTTAGTAACATTGCCAGGACTAGAATCCAGGTGTCCAGATTCCTTAGCTAACACTTGAACCTATATGAATTCTTCGTGTATGGCTAATGCTGGGTCTGTTCCATGTGTCTAACTGTTCTGGGAAGGGAGGAAAGTGGGGAGAATGGAGTACTTGGGCAACATATGGAGAATGGAGGTCACAAGGCATGAAATGCACTTCAGGTGAAATCTGGATATGACGTATCCTTATTTTCCATAGATCTGATCTCTTCATACCAAAGCATGACTAGCTCCTTATAGAAGCAATACCAGGCCAAACAATTCCACATGATGCTTGCTAATTCACAGTTATGAGAGCAAAAGGAAGTCACATTTGAATTTGGTTTAAATGACAAAAACAATCTTTAAAACAAACAACCCATTTTTCTGTCTGAAGGAGAAAGTGTAATCTTTATATATTTATTTATAGAAAATTCTCAATAAAAATCTCAATAGTAAGAATGCTCCAATAACCAGTTTACTTCTCCTCCCCTACCCAACAATTTGGAATAATTATTAATATTTATTATAATAACTTTGAGTCACTGTAAATCCTGGCAGGATCTTCTAAACCCCTAAATATATTCATATACTCATTCATTCTATGAATATTTATTGAGTTCCTACTATTTATTAGGCCCTGACCAGGCACTAGGGAAACTAAGCTATTCTTGGGAGTTCAGTGACAGTCTTTCTGAAATGATATTTAAGGGTGACAGGAGGTGAATATGAGAGCACTTGACAAAAGAATCTCTGAAGAATTTTAAGAGTAAAATTCCCACAATTCTATGACTCTATTTTGTTTATTGATTATGTCTGTGTTATAATGAGATCATGTTGAATTTTAAATTTTGAATGAATATTTTCCTTCAGATACCAAAGTACTCACCAGTCATCTATTCTACCCATTAACACTATTGTAAGCTGTATTAAAATTTCTTTTGCATTTATCTCTAATTATACCTCCATATCCAGTTTGGTTGCAAGTCAAATAAACAACCTATTATTTTACAGTTTTAACTTGATTTTTAGTGAAAATGCATCATTTTACTGATCCAGTTGGAGATAATAAGATGTGGATGCAATTAGAAGAAAATGTAGGAAAAATGCTCCAGGACATCAGCCTCAAATATGTCTTTTGAAACTGATATGAACAGCAAAAGAAACTAAAATAAAAATAAACAACTGGACTACATCAAATTGAAAAGTTTGTGTATAGTGAAAAAGAGCACCAACAAAAGAAAAAGGCAACCCTCTGAATGGGAGAATATATTAAACAGCATACACCAGACAAGAGTTTAATCTCCAAAATATAGAGAGCTCATATACCTCAACAAAACAAAAGCAGAAGATTCACTCAAAAAAAATGGGTAGAAGAGATTAATAGACATCTATCTAAAAAAGATAGAGATGGCCTAGAGACACATGAAAAATGCTCTACAATACTTGCCATGAAAGAAATGCTAATAAAAAACACAGTGACATACCACCCCACACCAGTGAGAATGGCCTATATCAAAAAGACTAAAAATAACAAGTGTTGGAGAGGTGTGAAGAAAAGTAACTCTCCTTCACTGTTGGTGGGAATGTAAACTAGTAGAATCTCTTTGGAAAGCAGTATGGGGATTCCTCAAAGTAATAAAGATTAATCAACCATTCCATCCAGCAATCTCACTTCTAGACATATACCCAGAGAATAAAACACTAGCCAGAAAAAAATGCCTGCACCCCCATGTTCACAGCAGCACAGTTCACAATAGCCAAGACACGGAAATAACCTAAATGCTCATGACTGGATGACTGCATAAAGAAGCTGTCGCATATACTCAATGAAATTCTATGCCGCTATTACAAAAAAGGGGGAAAAGGCAACAATCTGCATAGAACTGGAGGGGATCATGATAAATGAAATAAAACAAAAGGAAAAAGAGAAGTACAGGATGGCTTCACTCATATGTGGAATATAATGAAATAAAACAAATGAACAGACAAATATCAGCAAAACTCACAAGACATACCACGTGGAGGGGAGGGAAGGGAATACGGAACAAGCTGGTTGTAAAGGCACTAGAACTCTGGTCATGGTTGTGGTGTGAAATTCACACAGATCGAAGTGTGATTTCAATAAGCTAAAATACATGCAGCAATGTTAACAAAAGAAATAATAAAACTATTAAAAAATAAGATGTGGATACAATGGTATATTGGCTATTTTAAAGAAGTAAATAATTCATAAAATTTAGGTCAAAATGAGTTGTGTACATCATGTCATGAGTTTTGGAGGGAATTCTCCAACAGTAGATGCAAAACTGTTGTAGTGACAAAAAATTGAAGTAACTATATAGTTTCACAGATGATGGTCATTCTGGTCACCCAATAGAGACTTCCTTCCACTTCCATTCTTAACCAAACGGGATGTATGCCAAACCAGAACTAAAACATTAAAAATAAATAAATATGAAAGGAAACAGCAAGAACTGCCATGCCAGCCTTAGATTTTAAGCATAAGGGTGGAAACTTAGAATTTGATGGAAACTCTGGGAAACATCTAGTTGAGAACTTTGCTTTAGGTAAATGAATCTCTAAAGTACACAGAACAAGATTGCCTTAATTTAAAAAAATTTCTTCAAATGTCAAACTAAATCTTAAATCATGTATTTCTCTTTGAATATAGAAGACAACTCTTCTTCATCAAATATGCCTCATTTCTTTTTAGTAATACTTTAGACTTCTTTATTACAAGGCAAAACAGTTTAGCTCTTTTAACCTTTCATCCTGAAATTTATCTTCTTTCCCTTTTTATCATTGGATGATTAGACCTCACACTACCATGTAGGATGGCTATGATCTTCCTTTCTCCCACAGTAGAAGCCAAAGTCATCCAAGAGCAATAGTACATTTGCTTAGTAAACTTTGGGGGAAACTGTACTCCTTATACTTTTCTAATAATCCATGTTTAGTCAGATAATTCAACGATACTTTAATAATATGGTAAGATAAAATATATTAAATTTGTCAATTAAGTTTTTTCTAAGTTTTAAATCACAAAAATAAAGTTATGATTTGGTATTAAAATGCATATTATAGTATATTACATTTATTTAGAAAGTATTATATGTAAAGGGGAAAGACCATTATCAATCAAAAAAGAGATAAATTTCAAAGCTTTCTAATAGAGCAAGATAAGATAGAACTTAATAAAATTAAATTGGATACATCTGAACTGTCTAGTTTAATAATATATATTGTGCTCTGACAGAAATCACTATGCTCAAATTCCATATATCCAAGGAGAAAAAGATAAGAAGTCTCCCAGTATTAATGAAAGCTGTTCATTTTTTCCGGTTAGACTGAATTTAGCTTTGTGTTTAAGTTGGTTTCAAGTTTTGAAACATTATACTGATAAATTAGATAACTGCTAAAAATGACAATGAATTCCAGATTTAGAATCCTTGGTACATGGCAGGCAAGAAACTGGAGAGAATTTAAAGATGAAGCAGAGCTTGCTTTCATTTCATTCTCAATTAATAAGATAAACAGTTTAGAAACACAGGCAGGGTCAGAAGGCAAGCAGAATGATGGTATAGGTCCCCTAAACTTAGAACTCCTCAAAGTCTCATTTCCTAGGAATTTTAGTGAATTAGTTGAGCTTAATGTTATTAGGTAGTTCACTCATAATTTGAGGGGCCCAGTGTAAAATAAAAAATCAGGGTCACTTGTTAAAAATTATTAAGAATTTCAAGATATCAGTAATGAGCATTAAATCACATATAAGTTCCTTCCAAATGTGGGGTCCTCTGTTACTGCACAAGTCATATACTTATGAAGCCAACCATGAAGTTTATCAATATTTAGAGTTTCAAATGTCTCCTTTAAAATTTTAATGAGATGCACCCTGGTGAAGCAGCAGCTAGGCCAATCGCCTCTAAAGGAGCAAGTCACATAACCCTGGGTTCCAGTCCTGGGCCCAAGGGAAACAATTAATGTAAACAACTAAATGGAAACAAATAAAAATACTTTTCCTCCTCTGTCTTCCTGCCTGTCTGCCTACTCATCTTCATTCTTGCCTGCACCTTTCCTTTAAAAAAATTAATGAAAGCTCTACATGCACACACACGCGCGCGCGCGCGCGTGCTCGCACACACACACTATTTTGCATACAATGTCAGGGGATTTTGGATTCATTTCAGTCCTCCCTGTTCATGAAATCTAAGAACCGCTAGGTTTGACTGATTCTGCGTGACTCCACTAGGAAGACCTAGGACTTACTGATGAAGTTTATAAAAGGTCAGTTTTTGACTTGTTAACAATGAAGGGCTTTCTAAAACTAAAGAGTCTGCTATTACTAGGCACTTGGTTCTTATGTCTAACTGTCTACTGGGCCATGACCTCTGTAGTGTGCTCTAGAAAAGATTCACTAACGTCTCTGGTCCCTACCCATACTAAGATTTTGTGGGTAAAACTATAAGAAATATCTATTCCTTAACTCCTCTTTTCCCACCTCATTTTCTAATAGTTTAAATATATTTGATTTCAGTTGTCCCGATTTATTTCATTTTTCTTGACAAGGTCTTTACCTTCCTGAATGCCGAGTTTATGTAAATTAACCTGTAACCTATGGGTTTATATAAAATCAGTATGTTAATTGTATGCAAAGTGATGCAAAAGAGTCATCTTCCAGTTTCTCAGGAAAAAAAATACTGATCACCTTCCCCTCACGGACATTCAATGCAGCATAAATAAGCAAGAACGTGAAAATGGCAGACAAAGCTCTGACTAAAGAGCAACAGAAAGGGCAACAAGCAAATGCAAAGGGGAGCATCCAAGAAGAATAATTCCCTTCTGCTAAAACCCCTGAGAGGTCAGAGGGAATGATAAAACCCATCTTAAAAATCTGGAAATAAAAAAGCACAGAAGTAAAAAACTTAAAGCTACATTACAAAAGAGGAAGATGAGATTATTCAGGACAAGACATTGCTCATTTTCTTTTTTACTCTTGAATGTATCAGAGGCAAGCCTAACATCCTGGGCCTCAAAACACTCAGCTCAGAGTTCAGACTTTCTAAGAGGAAATATGGAGACCCTCTTTAAGCTACAAATCAACTGCAAAAACATATACCATTCTGGCAACAAACAGTCAAGAATTGTAAAAATGTTTTCACTCAAACTTCCTGGTCATGACAGGCACCATAAATGATGTGCTCGCTGTTCCTTTCTCTAATCAGTGGAATGAGATGGTCAAACCACATATTAGTGCCATTCAGGAACTCTGTTCTACAACTTAAAGGAACAACTGGAAAAGGAAGGGGCAAAGATACATGTCTAGTTGGTGGATTTTAAAAATAAGTGAATTTTGAAATCATATATACTCCATGTCGTAAGGATTCCTTCGCTAGATCATTTTTATTTTTTTATCGCAGCGAAATTATACTGATGATTTCTTAAATTCAGAATCAGATTTTGATATCAGCCTATTAACTGGTCAGCTCTTTAAGAAAATGGATTAATTTGAATTAAAAAGCAAGCTGAAAATTAGGAGTAACAGCTATGGCCAAGCAAGAATTAGGTGAAACACAGAAGATTTAAGGAAACCTAGGGATTGAAAAAAATGAAGAGGTACAAGAGTTCTGGGACCTGATATCAAAGGGGAAATTAGAAAGTGACTGAAGAAGAGCTCAAAGAGCCTGTAGACTTTACTTTGAATAAAAGGAAAGATGAGATGTAGCGGTTCTATAAAAGGCTATCTTAGACCTGGTTGATATATCAGCAGGCTGATAAAATCTGATCCTCCTACTCCCCTGACAATCAGGAGAGCTAATGGAGCTTCTGGCTGGGGGCAGTCCACATACAACCTGCGGACCTAGTTTCCTGTCCCAGGGCAGGTGTGGGGTGGAGGGACCCAAATGTACAATTAAAATAAAAAAAGGTAAATGGTACTTCTTCCTGTCTCTTCCTGCCTGCTTGCCTACTGGCTTCCATTCCTGCCTGCATCTTTCCTTTAAAAAACCCAAAAGCTTATATACTATAAGTGTTTAAATCATGCTCATTGGCAGTTTTCCCATTGTGACTGATGGTCTAAAATTTTGCAGTGAAGGAATAAATTTAAACATGGAACCCATGAACTATCTTGCAGAAAAGAACTTTGGCTGTTTGTTTACAAACCATTTTCCTGAGACTCTTTGGTGATATAGATGGTAATTTTTCCTAAGAAAAATAAAAAATAAAGGAATTGGTTTACCCTCTCCCAGATTACAAGTCATACTTGCTCTCCATTGCTATCCTTAGCTAGTTCACAGCAAATGAGTCATAAATTAGTCAAGTCACTGAGACATTGAGGGGATTGAGATGAAGTGGATGGTATTTATATAATGAAAGTTCATTCTAAACTGTAACGTCTATGTAAACGTGGGTTCTGAGGATGAGAATGGAGCTGCAGAGGACCTTGACAACGCTAGTAAAATCTCCCTATCAAAACAGCAGAACTTGATAGTAGGCTGGCTGTGGAATTGGCCACAATCCCAAATTATAATAGGTGGTATACTAGATAATTCAAGTTTGCTCTTACAACTTCCTATTTGAATTGCTCTGCTCCTCAAGTCAACTAGGGTGCCAGCAAATCACAGGCATGTATTCAGTCATCTAATAAAACATAGGTTGATCAATTACTATGTGCAACACAATATGTAAGGTACAGATAATTCATAGAAACAATGTTTGTCTTTGAAAAGTTCATGGGTATGGTGAGAAAGGCAGATATACAAAAAACTAAATCAAAATGTGATCAGTTTTAGTGTCAAGGTATAAAAAAAAAGTTGCAAGAACACAGAAGAGGAGCAGTTAATTCTGTTTGGAAAAGGTGGGCAAAGGCAATCCAGGGAAACCTTCACAGACAAAGTGATATTTGAAATAGCTCATCAAAGGTGAGCAGAATTATCAAAAGAAAGAGAAAGGGGTGAAATGATTTACAAGTGAAGAAAAGCATTAAGAACAAATGGTCAAAGCTGGGAAACAGAACAGTTGTTTTCATTTTGTCTATTTTTTTTTAGAATGACAAATAATCCAGGGTGGTTTATGTATAGAGGGGTGTGTGGCCTATTTAATTATTGGATAAAAAAGAATTAAGGAATAAATGAAGAAGGACCTTGGATCCACAAGACATTAAACTTTATCTTGTAGGTAATATGGCAACGAATGATTCTTATTTCATAGGAGAAAGGCATAGCCATATCTACAATTAAAAGTTCACAGACAAGTAAAAACACCATATGCAAGAATGGAAAATAAGCAATAGAAGGCACTGAAAGATGAAAGCAGAAAGACGAGGTAGGAAGCATTTGCAGCCAGTCTTTAGGATAGAAGTGGTGAAAGACTAAACTAGATCAGCAGCAGATAGGATGAAGAGGAGTGGGGCAAACCACAAAATATTTTAGAAGCAGAATTAGTAGAACTTGACAATTCCTGAATGAGGAAAAGTATGAAAGACTTAGAGACCATACCATATATTTTGGCTTTCAAATTCACATTCAAAAAGTGATAATGTCATTTTAACCAAGATAGGGTACACCAGAGGAAGGGTAGGATTTGAAAGGAAGAATTTCAAAGTTCAATTTTGAACAAGTTGAGTTCAAGTACCTTTGGAGCAGTCAAGTCCTGATGTCCTGGTCTCACTCCAGCCTAAATAATCTAGTATATCTGGGGAAGGGATTTGTACAAGCATATTTTTCGAACTGTCCAGGAGATTCTATTATACAACTCATGTAAGAAGCACTAACAGCGGAGAGTTAATACCAAGGTAGTGGAAACTCAGGGCCAGTATAAAGTAGTTTTGTTTTTGTTTGTTTTGTTTGTATTTTTAAGGAAAGGTGCAGACAGGAAACAGGTCAAGAAAACTGAGAATCTTTTGGACATCATTTGGTCTTGGCAAGGGCTAAATGCCCCTCAAACAAGCAAAAACATTAAAAGCAGAGTGCTAGTGGGAAGCGCCAAAGGTAAAATCTGCCTGCCTCAGAACTTTGAGGAAAATGATAATTCTGTGATAATCTAAGCAGAGTAGCTCTCACAAACTAGAGGGTCCTGGTGGGGAGACCTTAGACCTTGTGTGTGAAGATTTGCCCAATCACGGTATGACAAGTATAAAAGCTGTTATTCCTCATGTTGGACTCCTAAACAGAATTTAAAAATGCTACATGAGAGCTATAGAAGGAATGTATTACAGTGCCACCTGCTGGTAATGCTAAAACCAGAAACAAGATCTTTTCCTTTTCCATTTTTTTTTTTTTTTAATTATCATTAATTCCCTGAGGCTGGAGATTAAGGAATACAGACAAATAAACTTAATTCTGATTTATAATTGATAGTGATGACTTGCTCATTAATTTATTGTATCTAATTTCAGAATTGAAAATGAAGCTCCATTCACAACTCTGTGCCTCAGGTGGCTAAAAGCAACGAAGGACCAGGGTTCAAGACCCCGTTATAGCAAGTTCAGTGTAGAAGCAGAAACATTAGCAGCCCAATAATACAATGTCCTATGAACCTTTTCCTTTGTCTTCCTCAACCCACATTTCTTTTCTAGACAACCAATATATCCTATAATTTTATAACTTTATATATATTATAAATACATGTACATAATATATACACATATATATTCATTCAAGACACCATCTATTGAGTTACTTGTTTCTGTACAAATGTGTTCTCAACTAATCAATCTTACCTATCCTACCCGCATTTGGGCTACCCCATACTCAAATATAGTCTGCACTTTAGGTATTTATACATTGTTCCTGCTGTTTCCTCTGCTAAGAATATTGACCCCATTACTATCCTTTCATCTGAAATATAGATGTACCTCTTTTATAACACTTAATATTTTATACCTTTTTATAAGTGTTGTAAATAAGGCATATCCATGGTGTAATAAAAAGAGCATAAACTTTGAATTCAGTCCATGGTCCAAAATCTAGATTTGTCATTTAATAGTTGAGGAACTCAGATGAATCTACCTTCCCTGAGCTTTAGTTTTCCCATCTATAAAATGAGATGAATGCTATCCACACAAAGGAGCAGTCTGGCAGAGTATTTAAGAAAAGAACTCTGGAGTTCAATATGCCTGGATGTAGATCCTGGTCTTTCTCTTATAATCTCTGTAACAACAGTGGTCGAATTATTTATTCACTCTAAATTTTAGTTTCCCCATCAGTAAATGAGACAAAAGGAAGACCTGCTTATCTCAGTGTCTATTTGAGGAGATAATGAGTGTAAAATGCCTGGCATATAGTAGCCTCAATGTATGTTAACTTATCCCTTCTCCTGTGATTTACTCACATCTTGGGGACAAAGACAATGTCCATTTCTGATCATTGAAGGTGCCCGGCACAGGTCTACTTGCATTATCTGGTGAATTAACAAATAATTTGTTTTATAACACTCCTTAACAGAATTTAGTTCCAAGCAACCACTGTCTCCTTTCTCCATAAATCAGGTATGCCAAATACATGTCATTCATCTCAAGGGTTTAATGGGTGCCTCTTAAAACCACGTGTTTCTTGTCTGTATCCATTTAGGTAAAGCACATTTATAAGACAGCTCTCCTAAGTCACACCAGCAGAGAGAAACAGGGCTTGACTCTTCTTAGCCTGGGGGAAGGTCATTGAATTTCAAGGCATTTCTTTTGGAGGAATACAGTTCTGGTGCAGTCCTCACAAAATATTGTGCTTCTCTATGATAGTTTCAGAAAATAAAATACATGGAAGCAAAAATAGGGCAAGAATCAGAATATGAACAAAAGTTTAAACCTGCATATTCAGTATTCCTCTAATAGACTAGGAATGTCATGCATATTTTAAGAAATCTCTGGATGCCAGCTTTCCCCAGGGGCCAAATTACAATACACATTAATGGTGCACTTTTGCAGAGCACATATTTCATTTAGGACAAATTACACCTGTAGAAGTCAACAGAGCCACAAGGGATGCACTTTAGCCTGACATGCCTACATGAGTTGGGTTGTAATAGAAACTAACTTAGAAAAAATACAGAGATTCAAACTCCTCTCACTCTGGCAAATACAACATCCTTTCATTCCAAAACAACAGAGTAGAAAGAAACTCATTCAGTTCTTGGCTATCTTTATGGGTGGACTAAATTCCAACATCAAAATTAATAGAATGCTTAATTTATTCTTACTTATCTCTAATTCTTTCCCCATATGGAACTTGACGAATCCCACACACTACAAAGCTTGGTAATTTCTGTATTTGGAGGATGTTACAGAGTAGGACAAGACTCTACATGGAATTATTTTCAGACTTCCCAGCTTTTAAATTAATTAAATATTTAATTAGCATAATTATGCACACATTTTCATTTAAAGAGATCCAATGTCATAAAAGCTTCCATATTTCAATAGTATCAGATGTTGTTGATATTGTATAGAAACCAAAATAATAAACTTTGGTATTAATTCACATTCTCTTTTATTCTGTCATTTTTTTTCTGCCCAAGTTAATGGAATGGTTAGAGATTTTCCCATATGGATTGCTTTACTGTAGATTTTAATCAGTCGCTCTCTCTCTCTCACACTCTCTCTCTCTCTCTCTTTCATACACTTATGCTTTTATCTCCAAAGTTAACTCATCATTACATTTCATATATATTCTTCCAGTTAGTTTCTTTGGATATATGTATATGGATAATATATGTATTTTATTTAAGTAATTTATATATTTTTCAAAATTTGAACCATACTGCATATACTATTTGTCAATCTGGTTTGTCATTTAGCGTATCTATATCATTTAATCCTTGATACTACATATTTAACTCAAATTTTTTAATTCTATGCAGTTTTCTGCTGCATAGACTTATTATAAATTTAATCCTAAACTCTAGTTTTTCAGATTAGGGTTTTATTTATTATTCTTTTGCTAAACCAAAACAATGCTGAAAGGAGCACCTTACTACATAGATCTTAGTGTACTAGAAGAGCAAATATTTATGTGGATAGATTCCCAGAAGTGAAAATATTGGCTAAAATCTGTATTACAAATGACAAGATGTTGACAAATTGCTCACAAATATCACTATTATATCTATATTTCCAACAAGTTTCTCTTTTCTTAAACATTTACTCACTGTATATTGTCAGTTAAAAGTTTTTGCTAATGTAGCTCCAAATGAAAAATTCATTTTTTGCTAAAATACCCATGTAATCTCTTATAATTATATTCCTTGGATTGAAATAACCCTAGAAGTGGGATGTGTACAGAAGGACAAAATGGCGGCCCAGAAGGATAAAATGGCGGCCATGCCCGGGAAAAAGGAGGCTGACGAAACCACACCTGGAATCAAAGGACCAATCCCCAATCGCGACGTATGAAGCCCGCGAAATTCTTTTGCTTAAAGAGCATGCTTCCCTTTGTTCGGGCACGACTTCCCCGGCCCTCGTTCTGTGGACTGGGGAACCTCGCCCGGGTGCACAAACCCCGATAAAGCCCTGGCTATCCAACTGTTTGTTTAATTGACTATCTTTCCTCGCAGAGCCCAGAAAAAATCTTTCATAAGTTTTAGTACATTTTATGAATTAAATGTGAGGAAATACATACATTGATTTATGCATATAAAAATGGAAGGAAATATCAGAAACTAAGTGAATTCATTATAAATAGTGAATACAAGAGATCAGGTAGAATAAATAGGTTGGGGTGAAATTTCTTTTATTTATACATTTTTCTATATTTTGAATTTTGATTTATATAACTTATGTATTCAAAAATAAAATGCAATAAAAATTGCATATAAGAAGAAAATTTACTTATTTATATACTGAATAGCATAAGCATAGATAAAATTAATCTAAGTAATGCTTGAATACAACACTGACTATAAATATTTAGTAGTTTAACTTCTAAGGACCAAAAGAATTATAAAATATCTTGAACTTTATTTAGTATGTTTTCTGTTAGAAGTAGCTGTGGTATAATAATTCTGAAACTATTGCATATGGATTATAGGATAGAATAAGCATATTGATATTAATGTAAAGGAGGGTTCCCTTATGGAAAAAGAAGATAAAAATATAGAATTGCAAAAGGTGAAGAAAAACCTTTCGTGTTTGATTTATATTGGAAATATAAGAATTAAATCACAATTTATGCACACCCTGGTGGAGCAGTGGGTGGGCGGGCACAATTCATATACATTCTCAAGGTCCCCTGGTTCAAGTCTGGAACTGGCGGGGGTAGCCAATATGAACAACTAAATACAATAAATAAAATACTTCCTCCTCTCTCTTCCTGCCTGCTTCTCTTCACCTTCATTCCTGTCTATAACTTTCATTTTAAAAAAATTACAATTTAAACACTTTTCCATTGAAAGGAATAAGGAAAGTGGCTAATCCCAGTGCTGGATAGAGAAAGGATGAAGGTAAGCCTGGCACCATCTTATGAAAGAAAGTGAGAAAATGCTCAAAGGATGATAGAGTATCAGAAGGTAGCAGGAAACTTATACTTCAGGCTCTGATGAAATGACTGGAATTTTAGACTAGTTTTCCCATAGACTGCAACAATGAGAGTGGATGAAATATTTGATGTAATTGTTTTCAGGTAGTTCAAGACTGTGGTATCAGAGAACAGGGAAACTCGAGATGAGCTTCACAATCAATCCAACATACCACTTGGGGACAACTCCCCAGCTACAGCACAGTGAATTAAAATCCTCAGAGAGCCCATTCATCCTTCTGAGATGAACCCACAGAGATCAGACGAAGCAGCTAAAATAACTGAAACTTTCAGTAAAATGAGAGAGCTTCACAGATGGGAGTCCATGACAACTTTGTGCCACTTCTCTATAAGTCCCTAAATGAGGACAGGGCTAAATATGCAGAGTACACAACTACAAAACATTTATCATCAGAGAGTGACCACCACAGGGGTCATAATAGAAGTGTAGTATTAGAGAACAGTGTTGGCAAACACTTTGTTAACCCGTGGACATTCAGAAAAGTATTGTTGATTGTGACTTACCTTAGGTTTTCTACAGATATTTTCTAACAAAGTATAAAACCAAGCACCAAAAGCACAAGATCAGTAATTGAGCTTCTGCTAGAATAAACAATACCCTTTATAGGAACTTGACATAATACAATTGATTTAAAATATATTACAAACCGGTGTGCCCTGGTAGAGTAGCTCTTTGGCCAGCTACCTTTGAAGGAGCACTGTCCACATACATCCCAAGGACCTGGGTCCATGATAAGATATACAAGGCAACAATGATAAGATTGACTAAAAGTGTCTCATCAGAACCAATAGAGATCAGAAAACAATTAAATGATATTTCTAAATAATGCAACTGTGAACCAAGAACTCTATACCTGGCCCCCAAAAACATCAAAAATGAGGGTGAAAAAGGACATTTTCATATAAATGCAAGAGTCATCACACATCATTATCCTACTAAAAAAGGCTACTACTAATCTATACTACTCTAACTAGAACTTAAGAGCTTCTATATTTTAGTTTGATTTGGTTTGCTTGGCCAAATTCAACTGCTTCCCACTTGCTTACACCTCTTCCTACACAAGAATGACACACTCACTGCCATCTCCATTCATTCACTTATACTTCTTACCATGAATGTCTTTTTCCCCTCGTTCCATATTACTCTGGTCCTACCTGCTGTCAAAGCTTGCCTCAAGTCCTTCATCTTCTGTTACAATGTTTCTATTAACTCTGCCCTCCAACTCTCCTAGCTTTGGAGGCCTGTGCTGTGCACATTTAATATTGAATCAAATTTTCTTATATTATTCTTCAGAAGTTTCATCTGTGAAGCATCCCCAGTAAGAGCATATCCTCTCAGTTAACTACATCTCTAATTTGTGACCGTACATTTAAGCAACTTAGTAGAAAATAACATTTAACAATTATATAGCATAAATGCTAAACTTGAATCCAATTTTTTTCCATTTTGATTAGTGCAAATATGTATCTTTAACATCATTGTGTTCTGAACTTTCTTTTGCTTAATATTATGTTATATTCACATTTTATATAAATATTATCTAAATATTGATCATTATAATAGACATACAATATTCTGTCAAGTTAGCATAGCATATTTAGTCATTCATTTATTCCGGTGAGATAAAATATTATTGAATAAGGGAGTTTTGATTTATTTTCCTGGCCCTCTTCCCCACCATAAGACTAGTGGCACATACAATAAAAGTTTAATAAGTATTTCATGACAGGCTATGCCTTTGACCATATGAAATTGAATGACTGAGAATACTAAAATCATTTGACTTTCAACTTCTTAAAACAAGTATGAGTTTCATTCAGCTCCAGCCTGGTCATAAGTTCTTTCTGACTCATCTCTCTCATCTCTACCTATTTCATACTTGCTTTAAACTGTGTCCTACACTCCAAACTTCAATACCTCTACTATATCACTTCCAATGACCAAGTCAATCCTTCCAGTACCACTTCTCTTTTCTTCTAAGATAGTTTCCTATAAAAGTACCAAGTTATAGATTAGCCTTTTCACTTCAAGAAGAGATCATGGGAAGATATTTTTCTCCCTGATCTTAGTTCATTAGAATAAATTTAGTAGATGAGATTTCAATAGTACCTTGTTGATCTTCTAACTTCTAATCCGGTGGTCTTGGATTCCAGAGCTGAAGACTCAGTGTAAATATCTAAGATCAACATTATTTCTAACCACCATTTAAAAATAAAACATATCAGCTCCTTTTTAAGATTTCAAAGCATATTTCTTTTATTTTCCCTCCAGCCCCAGGTCTCAGACCCAGGTCCTTCAGCTTTAGATAGCCAATACCTTAGCCTCCTTAGCAGTCTGGACCATAAGGGTGTACCTATTTCATTTTACTTTTAATTATATAATAGTTTCACAGGGAACACCATTTTGTTTATACTTAGAAGTTATTTGAGAAACTCTAGTTTTTGCTAGAAATATAGACTCACATAATCTCCGTGTCTGTCTTTACAGTTTTCCTCAGTTGATTTATTGGAATATCTAAAACCAAAGAATTTCTAATAGGAAAAATAAAACCTGCTACCATCTCATCAATAGCCAGAAAATTCTATAATTGTATAAACCTACAAGCCAAACCTCATGTAAAGTCATTCTATCATTCTACGGAATTGAACAACTCTGTTCAAGTAGATCCAAAATGGTATCTGTAAGTACTCACTGTGCGCCAGTAGCCTTCACATCTTCCTTACCTCTGGAGACTATATTTTTATAACTGATTAAGATACTGTGGTGGCTCAATAAGTTCCCTTCATACACCTGATCACTGAGACATTGTGTCATGATGGTCATTGTCAAGATGTACAGACTGCAAGACGACCCAATTTGGGCTCAGAATTAAACACACCCTCATATCAAATGGGTCACCTTATTCCTTACTCTGATACGGAGATCCAGACTGGGAGAACAGAACGTCAACATTATTCTAACACACTTCATATTTTCCAGCAGCAGTAACAACAGCAGTAGCAGTAAAATTCATAGATAAGCAAATGGGACAGTCAATGTCCCCCCAAAACAAAGTCTTTTCATACTCTGGGACATATTTTTCAGATAAAAAGGAATGTCTAAATAGAAGCCTTTGAGAAATCACTTCATTGAGGGGGAGATATTTCTCTTACCCTATTAAAAAAACAGTTTTAAGTACATGTGTCCTCTATGGGCATTTCTGTCACTAGCTTTCATCATGATATTAGACAACTCCCTGCCATAAAGAATGAAGCTTTTAAATAAAGTGAACCTATTTTTAATAGAACTGACTTTCCAAATTACCTTATTTAGTCCTAAATTTACAAAATGCCAATCCTGACAGACTTCCTGAGTATTCTCTGAAGATGACAAAGCCACACTTAGAAAATCACCTATAATGCTTAAAATTAGATGCTGTACATTTTGGTATATGCTAATGCAAGCAAACCCTAGATACAATCTCATAGTCATCTCAACTGTTTCCCAAGCTTGGAGTGATAGTTTGGCATGTCCAGTGTGAATGCACATTACTTAGAAAAAACCTTTCTGATGATTCTAAAAATCATATCCTACCAGAAACCAGGAGGTTTGTTTCAATATATGCCCAGAATTGACAAAAAATTAATTGAGCCTTCTATTCTTTTCCATGATTGACAAGTATAGAAGAAGAAACTTTCATCCCTTGGTCCTCTGTCTTGTGCATAAGTAGTTTAGGCTCTAGTAGTTTTAGGGATCTTAACAAAAGGTCCCCTGTCTATAATAAAATTTACAGAAATCATTAAAACTGGTTTCACATCTGGCATCAAACAATTATAAAGTGTTAATGAATCAAGGGCATTGTCATTCTTCATTTTTCAACTTGGGGGGAGGAAAAGAGGTGAGCTCCGTTGGTGATACCAGAACAACATCTCTGCATGTTTGAACTTAGATCTTTTTCATTGGCAACAGTCAAAAGATTTAACAGATTGCCTGAAATAAAAGTTTGTCCTACAGATTTGCCAAAGCAAATTTTCAATGTTCTTCAAAAGATTATGGTCAATTCGAATAGGACTCTAAAATTATAGTGCAAACAATTTGATTTTTTTGTGAAAGAATAATATTAACAGGTGTACAGGGGCAATGAAGGAGGTTATGATGAGAATGACGAAATAGAAGTGAAGAATGAAAAGAACTACTCCATAGTAGCTCCATTTTCATCAGCTAGGGGAAAATTAGGATGCCTTTTATTTGTGCTATCCTTGATTTTTGCTTCTTTCTTTTGAAATACAAAACAAACACCATATACACACAGATATACACAAACTAACATCAACCTATTAGTCTTCCCCGCTTACTCTATATATAATTTAATTAGAAGCAAGAAAGCGTAAGAAAAAAACCAACTGCATTTAAAGCATTTTGAGGACCCTGACAGAAAATTTTGTTCCAGTATTACAATGGCTATTGTCCTAGGAGATAACTGAGGGTAAAGGGATTGGGGAGGGTAAACTGAAATAAACTGACTCTAAGGGGAATATCTTTTGGGATAATGTTTCTTCAATAAAGGCCCAAGTAAATATACCACCACTTGATCACATTAAGAAGACAAAGCAAAGAACCCATAGTAAGCCACAAATCTCATCTCACATTTGATAAGCAAAGATTAAAGGGGTAAAGCATAAAAAGCTGACCTTTGAAAACCATATCTGTGTCAGCAATAATTTCCTCTCTATATATACACTTCAACATTCTCTCTTCCTAAATGATAAAACAAAAAATAAGACAGAATACATACGCGGCAACTTGTTTTCAACTTTCAGTTTTGATTTTACTTCAATTAAGCTATCAAAATAGAGATGAATTTTTAAACTCTCAAGTTATTTTTTCTTCTTTTAGACTGCTATAAACAATTATGATATAATCAGGTAACATAAATGGGCTGTGGTCCAACAAGTTATATGGCTAGTAAGTAATATCCAAGTATTTTATTTCAGGAATAATCAGTATGAATCAAGATTTAAACTGAAAATATGATTTTAAAAGGCAAGGCAAGGAAGTCATATAAAATATTCCAAGTTGGAGCTATTATAGGCAAAATGTTATACACAAATATAGATGAGGGAAAATAATAATAAATAAAAATTTTAAGTACATACACGAGGCTTTAAAGGGAGAAAAGGCCAACATATTGTCCAACCTTTACCATACCAGAGTCCTTAAACTTGAACGATGTCACTCTATTTTATAACCCATGATCTACTTTTGTGAAAGACTTACTAATATGCTGTCAATTGATAAACAACATTATCCTTGAGCATTTCAATTAGCAAGTATCTCACCTCAGCAAACCTGAACAAAGTTCCAAGCCCCAGCCAGATTTTATTGATTTGAAAAATAGTCCCCTGCTCTATTGCCTGGGTTTCATACTTTGAGAAAATAAAGAGCATGCAATTAAGTCCAGGAAATAACTGATTTTGAAACCAGCAGAAAGCCCCATCACCATCTGTCTTTTATATCCATATAATAATACATTCCTCAATGTCATACTAAAATGATTACAGACAGAAAAATCAGTTCTTAAAAATAAAATGCATGATTTGCAATTACAGCTAGAATGTATCATCTAAACTGAAAGATACATATATACCCAAGTTTTTATGAAACAACAATTAGGATTTGATTAGGATATCTACTGTGGCTACATCTAATCTCTTAGTAGTATCATGGCTGCCTGCCAGATCACCATGTTCTGGGAAAATATATTTCTTCTCAAGTATTTTTTCTTCAGGTAGTTAGCTAATATTTCCAAACTTGGGGGCTTTAGACCTCTGCCTGCTGGATTATGTACAAATGAAAAGATATGAAACACTAAGAATCACTGATACTTGTCAAAGCTTTTTATTTAAATTGCAATGCTGCACTCTCAATTAGGAGGAAATGGATATGTACTTTTAAAGGTTTCCTCTCCTTTCATTAACAAATGTTTTTTCCCAGGCGTATATTCACTAGCAAATGTAATCAATTTTAAACAGGTTCTAGGATTTCATTGTTGGCTAGGACTATATTGCCATTGTGGCTTAACAAAATTTCATGAGATTCCCAAAATTTTCTCAGTGGTAGGTTAAAATATAACTTTTTTTTTTGGTTACTTTCCAACATAGCTGGAATAAAAGTGCTTCTATTTAATAAAGATGTCCATAGTTAAAAGTACAGATGCTCTTTGGATACTCACAAAAGCCATCCATTGTTGACTAACTAGTAAGAAGTTGCCAGCAACTTACCAGAATTTCTCTTTGACACCATCTTCAAATTTGTGCTGACTACAGAACAGACCACAAGGGCCAGAAGAAATGGTGGCTTCATTCTTCACTACTCTTGGCAACTGAAATGTCAAAAAAGGGTATTATCAGATCTTCACCGCAACCAAACATCAGCCATAATTTCTCAAAGACATATTACAAAACAGTGACATTCTGGTAGCTTCTGGTTTTATTTTTATACAAATGGAAGAAAACATGAAATGATACATTTGATTTATGTCAATATTCTGTTAAAAAGTTTTCAGTGACTTGTCACTGGATTTAGAGTAAAATCTAAACTCTTTACATTAGAACTTCAAGGACCTGCAGGTGAGGCCCAAGCTGTCTCTTTGATTTTATTTCATAACAATCCTTCCTCTCTTCTGGCTATGTTCCATCTATTGTGAACATTTTATTTGTCCCAGGAATATGACAAGGTTATTTCTTCAAGGTCTTTGTATTTTTTTTCCCTCCTGAGGTACTCTTCCCATTCTTCACACAGTTCCTTAATATCCTAACAGGTCTCAGTTCCACATAATGGCCTTTCTCAACTGCCAAATCTTAAAGTCTCACTCTATCAGTCTCTGGCTTATGTCCTTGCTTGTTTTATTCATAAGGCAGATGAACACTTAGAGTTATTTTGTTTCTTTGTGTGACAGGAAACATTTTCACTCTATTTTAACACTGCCTTTTTAAAAATCAACAGTACTAAATCTCAAATAATTGGCATGAAACTATTTTATAACCAAAAGCAACTGAAAAAAATCAAATTGAACTGAGATATTAAGATTCCTTATTCCATAACAAGGAAATGGATTTTCTAAATCACCATCAGTAGGCATTCCGGGAAAAAACAAAGTCATTTTTAATTATTTTGTTCCCATTGAGTTAGGAGGTTTTAATAATTGCTCATCTGGATCCTTTAAGAATCAGCATATAAGCACCATAGACATACACTGGGCTCATCATAAACTTAAGGTATAAAAATGACAAAGAGTACAATGAGATTAAACCACAGTGATCCCTGAATTAATGTATGGAACCAAACCAGAGTGGAAAGGCAAAAACAGCCTCTGGGTAACATTTAAAGATTTGAAATTCCATTAAAAATTTATTTTTGAATAATTGATTTTTACCTAAAGGCCAGAACTTACCCAGAATGTAAGAATAACAGGATGAGGTCAAATGTTGGGTGGAATATTCTTTTCCTAGAATTGACCTCATAGACGTACCTGATATCTAAAGTTCAGTAAACTTCCAGTTTGTTGCCTTCAGTGATTCAGTGCAGCTAGTTTCTTATCATTCTACCCGACTCCATTAATAAAGAACCCTGGGATGGAAGAGGAGGAGGTGATCACCTTTTGATAAGGAAGACAGGCTATCCTTTCCCAGATGACCATGTACCTACCACCAGACATGCTGGACTTCCCCTCTAACCACTGGACCAGAAGGAAAGAACCTTGAGGAGAGGAAGATTGCCATGGAAATTTCCAGATCACAAGGAGGTGGCAAGAACTAATTCCTACCTGTTCCCAACATACAAAATGTCTGGGTCCCAAGAAGTATGGACTGTGGATTTGGCATATGAATAAATATCCAAGTTGGACTGGGTAAATTAATGATTCTTGTCAGAGGCTTTGCAACATCTCAGGACAAAATGTCCCAAGAAAAAAATGGTACAATTCCTCCAGTTGAAGTCTGAGAGAAGATGAAATCAAATCTTACAAAACTTCAAATGCCCCAATGAGATGCTGAGAGGAGTATCTCATCATCAGACCTGTTATAACAATTACCTGTTTATATAGTGCTCATAGACAGCTAGAAGAGCAATTATGAACAACCACAGAGAAGACACAGGCTGTCACAAGCATTTCCCTTTCCTCTCCCTCTTCCTCCAGTCACTGCTCCCCCAAGGCAATATGAAAGACTAGGGTACAGTACAAAGAGGAAGATGGGAGAGACATGTGAAAACTTACATTGTACCCTCCAAAGCTCTAGCTACTAGAGCCACTTGGTTCATATGTTTGAATCATATAGGACCTTGGCATAAATAAAGGCAAAGATTTTTGTTTAATGAGGCAACATTGATTTACAAGACAAATTTTTGATGTGAAATTTCATTCTTCATCCAATCTATAACACCCACACCCAATTTCTTGTAGCCCTCCACCACTGTCCACTCTACCCCATTATCCTTTGCTCCCACCCCAACCATCTTACTTCAAGACAGATTTTTAAATCAGAATAAAACTCTTGAAAACTACTGAAAAGTTATAGAATCAGATTGAAAAGTTTATCATTGCCCCCATCTCCTAGAAAAAAGGTAAAAACAGTAAAACCTAGTAAGTAGAATTTATTGGAAAAATATTTTTCATGTTTATACTCTGAGTATTAATGTGGACTCTTAATAAGTCAGTTACATTTATTCACTTGGGTTTTTTTGCCCACTCTTTGACCGCTTGAATGTAAGCTTCACTAGGACAGGCACTTCATCAATAACTTCTATATCCATAGCAACTAGCATAGAGCTTGATACATGTAGGTTATCAATAAATATTTTAATGAATTAAAGAATATAAATGTAGATATCTTCATATAAAGTGTTCAAGTAAAAAAAAGAAATGAAAGATTTCATTGTTTTTTAAGTTACCCATTTGTTTAATTAAACTAACTCTTATCTAATATCCAATTATTAAATTCTAAGATGTACCCTATCTCTGGATGTAGTGGACCCAATTGTCACCCTACCCATATCCACTTGATCCATGGGCAAAAGCTATCTGCAGAAATCTTTTCTTTCTCTGCTCTATAGAGGGACTTTACTGTCAACAAAACTGCTTGAAAAGCATAGGAGGCAGACTGAAAGTTTCAGGTTGCTAACATCCCACAAATCATTCTCAGCCAGTGATGGGAGTTTGTAAATACCTGAATGCCATCAACTCTTGTTATGCTGAGGTAGGATTGAGCAGCAAATTGCTCATTAATATATTCGTTAGTTGCTTTTCCTCTTTTCCAGTCTAAATTTGTCACCCCATTGTAGTATTTCCTGGGATCACATCCAAATCCCTGTCTTTGAATCTGCTTTTGGGAAAACTCAAACCAAGTTTCTGAAAAAATTCTTATGAACTGCCCACAATTCCTTGTTTTATAAGACTGCATCTAACTAATTTACAGCTCTTAAGATTATATAGGTTCTAAACTTTCAAAATAAGTCTTTACCTATTCAATTTTTTTTTCTGAACCATGGGTACACTCTAGAGATCCCCTTTCTCCTTGGTTTGAACTTATACCAGAGACTTTGCTAAGAACATTGTTTCATCTCTGATTTAGATATTTCTGCTGATATAGATCTTCTTCAGTTACAAGCGGAATCTTGCCAGTTAGATATTAAGAGTCTGCCATGCTCTCCTTACCGTCAACCCATCCTATCTGTGAATGTAACTCACTATTTCTGTCTGAAAGCTGATTAACTGGTAAAGACTATAATTTGTCAAGATATAAATTTAAGGATTGGAGTAATTTATAAATGGTGAGAAAACTAAAGATTATTGAAGAAAAACCTGTTTTACACAATAGTTATTATGTTATAATTTTCACCCAAAACAAGAACTACAATTTGTAACTGATATTCAAAGATATTAAGAGGAGAAAATAACTGATCCCCAAACATTTCTACTTCCCTATTCAATTGGGCCTTTCCTAGTCTTTGTAAAATAAAACAATATTTCACTTTGACAAGCAAAATCATCATTAGGATTGAATATGTTAACCATATAATTATTTCATATACTTTGTTTATTGTCCTTTAAAATCAGTGGGAATTAGAAAAATTGGACATACCAAGTTTTAAAATCTGCACCAACCCTGTTCCACAGAAGAGCTCACTAACTCAACAAACTTTTATGAATAACTATATTCATTATCATAATAATTATAATTTACTGAGCATTTTGTGTGTGCCAATCACTATACTAACCTATTAAATGATATTTTATCCTATCAATGACCTTATGAGCTATTATTAGCCCCATTTTACTTTTCAGGAAACTGACATTTGTGATTTATCCAGGGTTACAACAATAGTATATTAAAGAAAAAGGGATTTTAATTTAGGTCTTTGTGACCACAAACCCAATCTCTTAAACACTCCTAAGCTATTTTTGCCCTAGAAGCTTTATGCTATGGGAGTCATAAACTAAGTCCAAGATTATAAAATATCGTTCCTTGCCTTCAAGAAAATATAACCCAACTGTGGAGATGTATGCATACTAGAATGCTTAGTCAAGTGCATGACAGTGAGGAACAACTTGCATACGTTAAGTGTTCAGGGAATATAGAGTAAGAAAAGTGTTTTGTAGCATGTTCAATAGATGATTCAGTTTTCCCATTGAAAGGAAAAATCTGCCAAACTGCCAATTCAGACAGTCAAAGAGAAAGGCCAGTACTATCAATCTCCTAGCACTGTTCATCTGCAACCACAATCTGCCTGAAATATCATCATTGATCAAGGAATGTCTCAGAACTGTGACCACTGGAATCCCAACATATGGTTCCATACATCTGTTTAAATACTAAAAGTGTCAGAAGCTGCTCAGGTTATCCCTGGAAATCTTACACTGAAATTTAGGTTTATTACATTATAACTTTTTTGTCTTGGTGATTTTACAGCCAACTTACTGTTGTGTGAAGAAAGTGTACAGGAGCATGCATAATAATTTATATGATGGCAATTATATACTGCTATTCAATTATTTCAAAATTACTTTTCCCCCACCAAAAAAAGTCTTTCCCCTACCAAGGCTATAAATATGCACTGACTCTTACTCCTAAAGTTCATATCCTCTTGAAGGATTTCTGTTTACTGATTCCCAAAGGTTAGTATATAAAAAATCCCAAAAGAGGACATGAAAAATTCTAAAGACTGTAGATACTAACACAATGGCTAATGAAGGCATTAGTATTCCTCTCTTTGGAATACCAAATCCTGAGATGGGCAGGACCACCTTGATGGGTTTTTCAAATGTAATTGAACAAAAGCTTTTGACAGATAATTGTAATGATAATGTTACGCTTGAATACTTATCAACTATGGTTTGTAAATTACCTTTTCCACTTTACCCTTTTCCTCCCTTAAAGTACCAGGTATATCACGTTTCTTGTTCATGTTAACTTATTAACATATCTATAAGGAATACTCTTGACTCCAGAAGCCAAAACAAGTTTAACTTATTAATATATTGTGACACAATTAAAAGACCCAACTGAGTATATCAGCTAGATTGCAGAGAACATGTAATTATGTCATTTCTTAATCTATTACTGCCATCAGAGATAATTATAGTATTTATGATGTTTTCTAAACTTTTATACTAATAAGTCATATACATATATATTTTCCCAACAACTGGAAATTATGAACACAGACTCACAGTCAACATATATATCAAAGACATTAGAGATAAATATAATTAACTTTCATGTGTAATTCTGTAGTCAGCCACATTCATCTCAGTCTCTTTACATCTTCTAGTTAAACAGTCATCTGCAGTGAAGTCTGGTGTTCATATACAAGATAGTCCTAAGGTAATACTAGATCCTCAACCAGAAAACAATGATAAAATAATATTAATGGGATTCTACTTATTAAGGAGCAAAAGTTGCTTTTCAATTTGAATCAGATTTGGAGTGGACTTCACCCATTCTATAGTCCATATCATCGACCAATCAAAAATCATTTTAAAGTATCCTACATCTGCACTATCCTTGAGTATTTCCTATCATTTGAAAATAATTATATAAAGTGGCAGCCATGCTATTTTCTCTAATAGATAGAAATGATGTTAGGGGAAAGAAATAAGGGAACTGAAACTAAGAGAGCTAGAAATACATAAATAGGAAAACAGAGACAGTAAAAAATAGAAAAACAGATGAAAAGGAAAAAGATGGAGAGAGAAAAATTCAGACACATGGAAGAGTTATGGCATGATACAGAAAACAAAGAGAGAAGCAGAGAGACAGATAAAGAAATGGAGACACAAAAAGTTGATTATATGAGAAAGAGAGAGAAATGAGATAGGAACAATGAGGGAAGAACTTCTGAGAGAAAGTAGAAGTGAGAAAAAAGGATGAAAAGAGAAAGCCGAGGGATAAAATGATTATAAGCAACTATAGAGTTCCAGGAGCATGGGAAAAATAGACTATCTCTCAAATGATTCTTTAAGCCCCCAGTTTGGGGCTCAGCATATAGCTCCCCACAAATAGAGTCTTCATTTCACAACCTTCCTAGCAAGTGGATATGGGCAGGTGATTGAGTTCTGACTATTATGATGGAACCAGGGTTTAGTGTAAGAGGGTTTAGTGTTCAGGGTTGCTCCAGTCTGAAAACCTAGAAATATTGGATATATGATCTCAAAATGATTAGATTAAGTCTTTAAGAATTACTCATTTCAATGTGGTTCCTAATTTCCTGTTGTGTAACTCTTTTTTCTTTTTTTAATAATAATGTTTAACAATATTCTTCTCAATACGTAGTATGCACTCTCATACTTTGAGATTATAAAATTGGTAGGGCATTTTAAAAGGCAAATTAGTATTATTTGGAAAAATTAAGTACTCAAGAATCCTTTTCTAGTAAAATATACTACAGAAATTCAAATACAAATGCACAGAAATATATCAATATACTAGGATGGTCAATGTAGCAAATGTTGTAGTGGTCCAAATCTGAGAATAAAACAAACAGTTCTCCATAGAGGAGTGACTGAATTAAACTATAGTACATCTCTGTTAGCAAATAATATATAGCTATTAAGGAGACTAAGGTATGTGTATGTATATAAGCATATATAGGTATATATTTATGTATGGAAAACAAATATGTCCCATAAATAATAGAAAAATCTATGTATGTATTTGTGTATGTACATGTGGAAATTCATAGAGAAAGTTTTGGAATCTTTTACCTTGTAACTCTTAAGGGGGAAGTGGGATAAAATCCAATGTTAAAGGGCAAAATTCACTTTTGAGTTTATATAGTCATGTTGGTCACTAATTCTATTCTCTAAAAATGTATAACTGCCATCAGGTATATGATAGGATTGTGCTTACTGGTCCTATCATGATTGTTGGGGTGTGTGACTGGTTCTGGCCAGATACTTGTGAGCAAAACTCATTGCTCATACTTGTGCTTCACTTTCAGGCTAGAGCATTTATCATTCAATGTGTTGTCTTTCATAGCTATCTTTCCCTCTGCCACAGTGACTGGTAATGTTTAAGATAGTGGTTTCTCCATCACTTTGTGTCACGGAAAGAAAATTATGTAATGGAGCTCTCAGCCAACTTATTGCATAAGTGAGAAATAGAACTTTGTTGCTATAAACCACCAAGATTCGGGGATTGCTACAACAGTATAATCTAGATGATCTTGAATGATATAACTGAAATAATTAAAATTTGGTTGAGATCAATATTATACTTTATGGGCATAATAGTATTGTAAAATTAATATGATGAAGACATGCAATATCCTCTACATAGAAAAACAGAATAATGAGACTATTTTGTGTTTATGTACAAGATTCAACATACTCATTAAAATATAAAAATTTCAAAGGAAAATACTATGTTTTATTCTTTTTTTTCACCCCCAGAACCAGGAAGTAGAACAAAGTAGGTATACAACCCATTGTTCTTGAATTTTGAAAAAATGACTTTTACCCTTAGCCTGTGGTTTTACATTCTTATGAGACAGTATTACATTAGCTTTATGCTCATTTTAAATCAAGACCATTCAAATACTAAAGTCATCATTCACATTTATTAACTCTCTCACCTAGTTTTCTGTCACCTGAACATTTCATACACTAGTTTTCTTTGACTTCAATCAAGTCAGTAACAGAAAATTCTGAATAAGTTAGCATATAGAACAGAGACATGTGGACTATCATAATAGACAGCTCTAAATGTTGGCATTGATCATTAATACGATTAACCAATCAAGTATGAATTCATTTAACCGTATTGGAATCCATTTAAATTTTGTTTTTCAATAATGTGACATTGGTTTAAAATACTATAATTTTTAAGATAATAGATTTATATCTATATCAATTAGTATATCACACTGTACCCACACCCAGAGTGCTAGTGCTATTCACCACTATCTGATCCCCTTACCTATGGTCTCCTCCCCTTTCCCTTCTCCCTTTCTGGTAATCACTGTTTCGATTTCAGAGTCCAAGGGTTGTAATTTGTTAGTTCCTTTACTTTGTTTCTTTATCTTCCTCTTATGAGTGAAGCCATCTGGTATTTTTATTTCTCCTTTTGATTCATTTTGTTTAGTATAACCATCTCAAGTTCTATCCAAGTCATCACATGAAGCAAGGTGTCACCTATTTTTTTAAGTAGAGAAACAGTATTCCATTGAGTAGACACCACATCTTTATCTGGACAGTCACTGAATCCATTTAACTAGCCCATGTTGGTATATTTTGTCATAGAGTCACCTTTTTGGTAGACAAGGTTTTCATAAAATATATCAGTATAATAACCATACCAAAAGAAAGAGTTTTTTCATTTTTTTGATCTTAAGAGCCATCAATTTATAAATTTCATAAATTTATTGCTTGCATACACAGGGATATTAATGAGAACACAATAGGTATGGTATATGTCTTCCATGTGGTCACAGATTAATAGGAAAGAAAAATATTAAAAAGGAAATAACAATGAGACAGAAGAGGCAATCTGTAGAGTTTCTTTCCCATCTGTAAAGAACAGCAGTGAGAGTTGACTCAATTGATAGATCAATAGCTAGCTATCTAGCTAGCTAGATAGATGGATGATAGGTAGATAGAAATAGGTTAAATTCTTTAAAAAATTCCAATATTAACAATAATGCATATAACTTTTAATACCAAATAATGCAAACAACATGAACTAACTATGAGAATATTTATATCAATGAAGTTTCATCTTATATTTCTAACTATAGATAAATAATAACACTTAGTTCTATAATAGTGTTTCCTGTATTTTTCATTATAAAAGGATTATGGAAATATTGTAACCATATACAATCATAAAATAATGAACACTTTTGAAATGTGAAGTGAACTTTAAAAACAGAACACTTTAATAGTATATTTAATGATAAAAGGGTACATATCATAATTCACCTGATTATTGATCTAATAGTGTCTACTTGATAAGGTTGTTGTTTGTATTATATATAATAAAAGACTTAAAAAATGTCTACCCCATTATCAGTCACGGTCAGCTACTGATTTGTGTTAGCTATTATTAGTGCCGTTGTTACAAATTCTGCCTGGGAAGTCAGAGATAATTTTACAAAGGAAGTGACACCTGGAAAAGTAACATAAATTTGTCAAGTGATCAAGGTCATACGGTAGAGTAGAACAGATGGACTGTGTGTGTATATGCACACGAGTATGTGCATGTGCACATGTGCGTATGTGTCTTAGACAAAGCAGGGATCACATTTTATGTGAATGCTATACATTAATTATTTAACAATTTATCTTCACTGGCCAATAAATAAAGGCATTAAAGTAACTTAGGCAAAAATAAAAATGCAAGTAAATACATTCCTCTGTCTTCTTCCCTCACTTAGGAATTGAGGAAAACTCATCCTGCTACTCTACAACTCATGTTACTGTCACCACCATGCAGGAATCCAGACATCTGCACCTTCAAACTAGTTAATCTTATTCTATATATTATATAGATATCATTGTTGATGTTGCTCTCTTTTAAAACTTTTTCTGAAACTCTTTAGGGTCCAGCTTTCACCTGGTTTACCAGACAAAATGACCTTGAAAATAAGCCAATTGATAAAGTTTAAAGATTGATACTTGGTAATGTGCATTTTAATTTAATATCCTAGGTATTAATATAGCAATTTTATAATAATAATTTTATTATAATCATGAGTATTAACCCAGAAATATTGGCTCCAGATCACTGGTGTTCTCTTACTTTTTCAGTATAACCCAGAATAGCCTAATTATGGTATAGCTTAACTAAAAACTGAGATCATCTTATTTTTTTCCCTAAAGACATTTAAAAATCTAACCCTTTTTCCCAAATGATAAGCTATTTTTTTACTCTCTCCTTTTCTAGTCAACACTAATAGCATTGACCAAATTAATAATTTTAAAATTAACAGCTTAACTCAATGTTAGAAAGCAAATTAGAACATTCTCAACTTTTTCACTGTCTTTTTAACTTAACAAATAATTAAAAATAAAAACCTCACCACCATCTCATGAACCTCTTCTATACATATGTCCTCCCTCACCCTCATCCCCACTGGTAAACCACAACTCTGTTGTCTAAATCCACTATTTTAATTGTGTTTTATCCATTCATTTACTTTGTTTCCTTATATTCTACATGTAGGTAAAATCATCTGATATTTGTCTTTCTCTGTCTGCCTTATTTAACTTAGCACAATCCCCTCAAGTTACTTTCGTTTTCTGTAAAGATTTTATCTTTTTTTTTTGTAATGGACCAATCATCTATAAATGAGCATTTAGGTTGTTTCCATGTTCTGACTATTGCAAATAGTGCCACAGTAAACATATATATACCTCTTCAAGTTAAAGATTTCATGTTCTTTGAATAGATACCCATAAGTAGGATTGTTCAAACAGGTTAGACAGAAAAGTACAAATACTGTATGTTATCACTTATATGTGAAATCTAACAGAACTGAACTCAGAAATGAAGAGTAGAATGGTGGTTACCAGAGGTTCAAGGTGTGAGGGAAATAGGGAGATGCTGAATGAAGGGTATAAACTTCCTGTAACATTAACACACTATGGTTACCTAATGTAAAGCATACTGATTATAGCTAGTAATACTCCATTATCTACTTAAACATTGCTAAGAGAGTAGACAGTAAATGTTTCCTCATAAAAAGGAGAAATTATGTGCCAGCATGTAGGTGCACTCTGGTGGAGCAATGGTTAGGTCAATCATTTCCAAAAGAAACCAAGTCACATAACCCTGGGTTCGAGTTTCAGGTCCGGAGAGAAAAACCAGTGTGAACAACTATATAAAAAGAAAATACAAAGAAAATGAAGGGTAATGGAAAAATATATCAAAGCAATGGAGATGAGAGGAAATCATGAACTGCAATATTAATATCAAGCATGATAACTTCCACCTAAATGGAGTAGCTCAAGGCAGAGATGGACACTATAACATTGTCAAGTGGTTAATCCATTAATAAGAAAAAACTGTCATTAATATACACTCATCCAATGCCAGACCACCTAAATATAGAAAACAAACATTAAAAACCTAAAAGGAGAAATTGATAGCAACAAAATAATAGTAGGATTCTTCAACGTTCCCCTTAAATCTTTAGATAATCTAGGCAGAAAATCAATCAAGAAATAAAGGCCCTAAATAAAGTAGTAGATCATAGATCTAACAGACTTCTACAGAGTCTTCTATCCCAAGAAAAAATATTATACATTCCTTTCAAGTAAAAATAGAAATTTCTGAAGGATAGATGAAGTTAGGGGACATAAAACAAGTCTTAATACATTTACGAAGATTGAAATTAGAGATAGCTTCTTCTCCAACTTTCCAACCACAAGAGAGTAAAACTAGAAATAAACCAGAAAAAATACAACTGGAAGAACCACAAAGATGTGGAGATTAAAAAACATGTTTCTGAAATATTCCTGGATCTATGACAAAACTAAAGACAAAATTTTAAATTATCTGTAAGCAAATAAAAATTAAGAGGCAAGCTACCAAAACATGCGGGACGAAGCAAAAACTATTCTAACAGGAAAATTTATAGTAATGCAAGCACACATCCAAAACCACAAGACATTTCAAATTAAATATTTAACCACACATCTGAAAGAACTATAAACACAACAAATGAAAGAAAAATCAATAGAATGAATAAATAATGTAAATTAGAAGAGAACAAAATTAAATCCAAGACAAGAAGATAATTCAAAAGATCAGTGAAAATAATTGGTTCTTTGAAAAAATAAACAGAATTGATAGAATTTTAGCCTGACTCATGAAGAAAAATTGAGAAAAAACCCCTAAAAACAAGTATCAGAAATGATGGAGGATAAATCACTGCAGACATTCCAGAAATATATAGGATCCTAAGATATTACTATGAACACCTCTATGCCAATAAATTAATCAATCTTAAAGAAATAGACAGCTTTCTAAAATACTACAAACTTCCAAAATAAATCCAAGAAGATATAGATAATTTGAGCACATCAATCAGATGTGCAGAAATTGAAGTATTAATCAAAATCCAACCAAAAACAAATCCTAGGACCAGATGGCTTCAGTAGTAAAATCTACCAAACATTCAAAGATAGCGTAATACCCATCTCCTTAAATTAATTCTTCCACAAAGTTGAAGAGGCAGAGAACTCCCAAAGACATTCTGCAAGATTAACATTACAATGGTTTCAAAATCAGGCAAATGAAGTTCCAAAATGGAAGGAGGAAACAAGGTGGTGGTAAAGGGCACCAGATCTCTGGTGGTGGCTGTGGTGTGAAATGCACACAGAGTAAGGTGTAAATTCAATATCCTAAAAAGCATATAGCAATGTGAAATGATAAAACAAATTTTTAAAAGATGTGATACATATACACAATTGAATATTACTGAGCTATCAAAAAAAAGATGAAATCTTGCCTTTTGCAACATGTATGGACCTAGATGGAATTATGCTTAATGAGATAAGCTAGAAGAAGAAAAACATAATATAATTTCACTCATATGTAGTATAAAGAGAAACCAAACAAATAAATTAACTAAATCATATAAAATGGACTTCTAGTTTATGAATCAAAATAATGGTTACAAGAAGGAAAGGAAAATTAGATAAAGGGAGTCAATTATACTTTGAAGGTAGAACTGACTCGTAGTAGCAAACAATGTATTATATACAGATACTGATTAACAATGATGAACACCTTAAACCTATATAATGTTTTATATAAAGTTTCTTCAATAATTTTTTAAAAAGGAAAAATGTTTAAATTGTATATCAACAAAATATTAAAAATCTGTCAGTTATTTGGCATCATGATAGAAAATTTTACCTGATGTAATTTTTCCCTTTAAATGATATGTTCACACTTCAAAATCACAGTTCTGGAATATATGCCAAAAACATCATTCTTCATTAAACATTTTATTGATATAAAATGACACTATAATTTTAGATACGTTTCAGGTAAATTTAATCATCTTAAAATATACCAGGCAGGTTGGGCAATTTCTGATGTCATTCTACTCTGAATCCTTATTTAAATACTCATTCTTAGGCTTCCTTTTCAGATCCTTTAGGTTTCAGGTGTCATAAGACATTTTGAAACAGCACCACCAAGTCAACCATTTCATTCTTATGCTCCCTCACTGAACATGGTGATATTTGGGGTAATTCCTTTTTCACAATAAAAATAGATAGCTTAAAAGTTGAGTTACTGAAATGCTTTTGTTTATTTTTCCTTTTTAAAAATCACAGTTTCATTAGTTTACAATACCATATACATTTTGGGATAATAAATTCATACCTCATTCAATGTCTATATCACACCATACCCACTGCGCCAAAGTTCTAATGCCAGTTATCACCATCATTTTTACTCTTTCAAACCCCAGGGTCCCTCCCTCCTTGCCACTCTTCCCCTCTCTGGGAACCACAATCTTACAATCAGATTCCTGAGAGATGTGCTGTGTTAGTTCAGTCATTTTTTTTTCTTTTTATGGGTCCCATATGAGTAAAGCCATCCATAATTTTTTTTTCTTTCTGACTCATTTTGCTTAGCATAATTGCCTTAAGTTCCATCCAGGTTGTTGCAAAGGGTATAATTTCATCTCTTTAAATCACTGAGCAGAATTCTATTTAGTATATAAAACACATCTTCCTTATCCAGTCATCTGTAGATGGGCATTCGATTCCATGTCTTGGCTATTGCTAACTGTGCTGCTGTGAACAAAGGGGTATAAATAACTTTTCTGATTACCCTTTTATATTCTTTAGATATGTAACTAGAGGTAGAATTGCTACATCAAATGGTATAGAAACAAGTGCTGGTAAAGGTGTGGAGGAAAAGGAACTCTCTTACATTTTTGGTGGGAATGTAAATTAGTGCACTCTCTATGGAAAAGAGTTTGGAGATTTCTCAAAAAAAGTTAAAATGCAACTAAAATATTTATACTCAGGGAAGTATAAATGTATAGAGATGTATAAAATCAATGTGGTATTTGAGATTTTTGTTGATATTTGATCATCTGACATTAAAACGGAAATATGAATTCTTGTTTTAAAAGACTGTTTTAGGCACACCCTGGGATAAGTCCACCTCAGCATAGTCTACAGGTGTCTGAAGGATCAGGATTTGGGACCCAGGATTGAGAGCAACCTGGATAAGCAACTAAATAAAGTCTTTCCTCTTCTCTCTTTCTGACTACCTGCATACTTCCTCCATTCCTTCCTGTACCTTTCCTTTAAAAAAGAGTGATTTAAGCCAATATTTCCCTCAAAAGAATTAAAATCAGCTCTCCAGTGTGCAACACAATTCTCTGTCTAGGGAACCCAGTTCTATGCTCTATGTATCTCATGAAATATCTGTAAAATACTACAAATATAACAACCAAAGATTCAGTAAGAGACAATCTTGTCTAACTGAACTTAGCTAATTGCTTTACCTCTATAGTAACAAAGTGGCAGGAACTGATAAGTCATTTGCAATTAAAGGAGTACTTTTTTAATGAGTTACACTAAAGACACACTTTACAGACAGAAAAATTGGCAGGATTTTTATTGAACACAGTGATCTAATCTATACTCCTTAACAAATAGATATTCCTAAACTAAAATTTAATGGAAGAGCTAAATTCTGTGCATACATTGCTATTCTGTATCTATCCATATAGCTATCTTTTATAAGAAATCAATCCTCTAAATATTTTCAACATTATATTTCATATTCCTTTGAGGCTACCAAAAAACTGTTTGGATATTGCTAAAATCAGAAACTGAATATTTGACTTTAAAGTCATGCACAGCATTATGCCATATGGTCATAAAATCTACTCCCACACATGCACACATAGATGTACGCACACATGTGAACACACACACACACACACACACACCAATCTCAACCCAGATATCCTTTCATTTAAATCACTCAATAAATACTGAAAATCAACAATATGTACTTAGCAGGCAGTAAGGACATATTATTGTGAGGAAGACAGACATGATTCTTGTTCTCACGAAGCTAACATCTTATTGCGAGAAACACATGTCCAACAATTTATATATTTAATAATAATTTTATTAGGATTAATTAAATACTTATTAATTAGAATAAGCCATGAGAAGTTACATATGTGCTTAGAAACAAAATCTAGTATGCAGTGGTTATAGAAGTCTTGCTTGAAGAAGTGACACTTGATCTGAGCTTTGAAAAATGGGTAGTATTTGACAGGGCATAGAGGGGAGAAGAATGTTCCAATTAGAGGGAATAAGATTTGCAAAGGGCTGGGTTAGCATGGTCTGATTCAGAAACTAAAGAGAGATCAATGTAACTGGAGCAGAGAATGTATATAGAAGAGTGGTAGGAAAAAAGTTGTAGAAGTAAGCAGGAATAGCCAACTACAGGGCATCATACATCTTAGAAAGAAATTTGCACCTTATCTTAAGTATAGTGGGAAGCAAATATTTTAAGCAAGGAGGTAACATGCCCTGGCTTACTGTTTTGGAACCGATCATTCTGCTGTGTTAAGAATGGATCAAAAGCAGAAGCAGCACGAGTCAGGTATCATTCTCAAAACCAGGCAACATTTTTCAGAGGCAATATTATTAGCATGATGTCCATTAAGATAATGATGAAAAACATTGCTGAAGTAGTTTGAAAGAAGAGCTTAAAATAGACAGGAATGGGTGCACCCCTGTGGCTCAGTGGCTAATGTACAGGTTTTAGAAAGACCAAGGATCTGGATTTGAGACATGGGTTTGAGACATGGGACCAGGAAAAGGGAAAAAGAAATATTAAAAATATTAAAACAAAGATACAGAAATAGTAGAAATACATACTATAGAAAGGGTAGTCAAAAAGTAGTACTTGCTACCTGTGTGATATCCGTAAAACTACAGATTTGCTTTGCCTAGTTTAGAGATCTTGACTATTCCTTTGATTGGAGGGGAGAGAGACTAGATGCAGGGAAATTAAGTTTAGCCCAGCCTAGTGTGATAATAGTGAAGAAAGAGAAAACAGTATTTATCAAAACTATATCCAAGAGGTAAAAAATATCTCACATGGTTGATAATAACCTTTGCTTTGTACAATTCACATCTCTTCTGATTTCTTCCAAATTTATTTTCTCATTGAGATCTGCCAGTTTCCCTGCCTTAAGATTTTTCCTCCTTCTCCAGTGATCATTTTTTCTTTTAAAATATAGATATATCTCTTATATAAAAACAAGGTTCTTACTTGAATTGACTTTTGTATATGCTTTAGGGAAGGCATGGATCTATTTTTATGAAACAATTTGCACGTGTTTCTCTGGACACTACAGGGATACATGAATATCTAGGAATGCTGCCGAGTTTCCTATACACTGGAGTTTAAACACTGCAGTGAGAAAGTGACAAGCTCTAGATCACATCTTTAGGAAGTGTAATGGATCACCCTAAGTTGTTGTTAATGCTCTAAGTCATACCAAACATTTTGTATACCAAGTTTAAAGCAAAGAATTCACTGGCATGTTTTTCTGAAATAAATAGAAAAGGTTGTACTACTTCGTATAATGTCATATGGGTTCCTCTGGATTAAAAGAGTAAAATCCATCAGTCTTATAAAAAGAAAAAAGAAAGTAATATTTAGAATTAATGTGTGTCCTAGATCAGACTATGTGCTCCACAGTATAACTATATTATACTATGCTGTACAATCTGTACTTAGATTGCCTTAGAATGAGTCCTGGCTGTGTCATTTGCTAGCTGCAGTTTTGGGGAAAGTTAATTTGTATCTGTTTTTATCTGTAAGTTAGGTAACAACAGTATCTTTATTGTGTAGATACTATGAAATAAGGTGCTTCATAAATATAAAACATTTAGAATCACAACTAGCATATAGTAAAGAGTCAACAAATGTCAACTGCTATCATTATTACCATCTTCCTCCTCATCATCATCAAACCATGTAAAGAAAATATTGAGTAAAATATTATTGCCAGGTTATAGGTAAGTACACAGGAACCCAAGGGGGCTTTTCAAGTTGCCCCAAGATCACATAGCCAGAAAATGGTAGAGTTCAGATTCAAAAGTAAGTTTTTTTAAAGTCCAGAGTCATGTTATTTTCACTTTATCATTAATTTAAGAGCCCAATAACTCTGGATGAGAATGTCAGCCACAGTTAAAACACCAGACCACAATCTAGACCTCCTAGGTTCTAGGTAAGAGGATGGTACAGGGAAGTACTCACATCCCCGGAATAAGTTCTCTCTG
The DNA here is from genome assembly GCA_004363575.1 of Solenodon paradoxus. Taxonomy (NCBI): domain Eukaryota; kingdom Metazoa; phylum Chordata; class Mammalia; order Eulipotyphla; family Solenodontidae; genus Solenodon; species Solenodon paradoxus. The sequence continues at coordinate 24,047 of RJWH01004062.1, read as the reverse complement.
ATCTAACCATATCTATTTTTCTCTCTGTTTAGCTCATTCTTTTTGAGGCTAATACCCTCTAAGGATGTGTTCTACTTGAATACCTTTCCATTTTGATTGAAAGTCCCAAATCACGTACTAAGCTAGGGTAAGATTTCCTCTTGTGAACCGATTTTATGCTTTATATAGAAAGACAAACAAAGATGAGAGGAGGAGAGGAGAAAAGAGGATAAGAGACAATAAGGAGATAATCATGATATGAATGTAGTATTATTATGCTTATTATTATTCTACCAATATCAATACCAATATCATAATAATCATATCATTTAATGATATAAAAGTAACCACTAGAATAGAAACTGTTAACTGTTAACAGGTTGTTTTATTTTATATTTTCTCCTTCTCTAACTACATCCTTTTTTGTTACTTGTGGTTTTGTTTGTTTTGTTTTTGTCATTGCTTCTATAACTTACAAATTAAATTGTCTAAATAAGCAAACAAAAACAATTTCATAGATAGGTAGGTGATTAGATAAATATGTAGATAGACGGAGGACAGTCAGCTACAAAGTGGAACGCTATGCAGCATTTGGGAAGAGTGAGTTAAGAATAAGTTGAAAGTACTTTGTTGGTAAATGAGCACAAGTTTGTAGAACAGTATAAAAATAAGTCTAATTTCCAAGATAGTTTAGACACAAAAGTAACACATTCTTATGTTCTAAATGGGAAGTATTTTGTAAACTTACCAAATTTCTCCAATAAACCTAAACCATTTACATTCCCACCAACATAACATGAGTGCTTATTCACTTCATACTCAGCCTATACTAATGTTTTTTAATTTGCATTTACATTTTCAATTATGAGGAGATAGCATATATTTTTCACATTTGTTGTCTGTATTTACTATTTTCTGTAAGCAGGTTTGTTCATACATGTAATTTGTTTGTAATTTGTTTTTTATTAATCTATCTTAGTGTTTTTTTTTAATGAAAGGTGCAGGTAGGAACGAAAGCTAGTAGGCAGGCAGGCAGGAAAAGAGAGGAAAAAGAATCATTTATTTATTTGTTCATCTTGATTGTTCCCTCAGGCCCCAGGTCACAAAGCTGGGTCCTTGAGGCACCTGTGGACTATGCCAGCCAGTGGCTGTGGACTTAACAATTAAACCAACAGGACTTACCACATTTTTTTTAATGTTTTATAATGAAATTATTCCTGTATTTATTATGTGTTGTAAATATTTTACCAGTAAAGTTTTAGTCAAGGAATATTTCAAAACTATTCTAAAAGTAAAAAAAATTAACTGCCAAGTAGGATGAATGATCATTCAAAAATGAAAGCACTGAAACCCAGGTGTCTGAGGTATTCTGAAAAAACACAGAAAGTCCTTTTTTGTCAAAAATAAAGGAAAATACAGTTTACGGAAATTGCCATTTTCAGTATCAATGACTGTTGACACAGTGTTTTGACAACCATTAAGCCAAAGAGAATCTGCAGGGATAGGATGGATACATATGCAATATATCAGTGCCTGCCAGGGAGCTGAGCTACTTATAGAGAGTATACTCAAGTTGAGGACTTCTTTTGTTCCTCTCATCTCTTTGCCATGAATGGACAGGAAGGTACTTGTTTGGTAAATTATCCCAGCAACAAAAGATCCCACATTTCTTATTTACAGAAAATGGCTAGCACCTGGAAGCAGTCTGTTAGACAACATCGCTGTGAATGCAATAAACTGAACGGTAATTCAGCCCCATCCTGGCCCTTTATCCTTCAAATGACTTAGCTGTTTCTCACCCAGTTTCAAAACTATGCATTTGAGCTGGCTTATTTTCAAGGTTGCTTCCTAAAAGACACTGGGATGTCTGGGTCAGTACCAATCACAGGACTAAAATGAATTATGTTAATTCTACTCTGGGTCAGGTATCAAAGGCTGGGATAGTGGCTCCCAGCCAGTGGTGTACATGTAGATATTTAATAATCTTTCTAAGGGGGAGGGAAGTTCTCACTGATCTCACAGATCATTCCTTTTGTGTTAATATTCTCTCTATGACCAATTTCAGTCTACCAATGTTATGTCAGTCAACATAGCATTGGGAAGAAATGTACTCAATCTGCTCTTATTAGCCAGAGCAAGCTAACTCTAGTACACAATTATTATCTCTGTTTTATAAGCCTAACAGTGTGTGTTTGGGACTACCTCTGAAGAAAAATGTATATTCAAACTGTGATGACTTCTACCAAACAGCCTGGGGAAATACCCTAGAAGATAGATCATAATAGCAAATGACAAAAGTGTAGAGTTCCAGCTACTACTGTTCATTCAATAAAGAAAAGTACAAAACATATACATGTTCCTAAAGATTATATAGCATAACTTCAATAAAATATCATCAATAAATTATTGTAGGCCATGGTTAAATACAATCAACATTGCAATGTGAAGGCAGCTTTTGACTTTAAAAAGACAAGACATAATTAAAAGCTAACAAGTCTCAAGCTGAAATTTGTGACAAACAATTTGGAGATCAGTATTTGACTTAGAAAAATACCATTAAAGAAAACATTGAGAGACTATGGGTAGCAACAATACAAAATTCCAGGTTCTTATTTCCTTAACTGATGCATAAAACAGGTAATGCAATTTTATGTTCTCATCTCAACAGGAGATATTCGTATACTCTTCAATTGTACTTTTGTCCATTGACTAGATAAGGCATATTTTTGTGAGGGAGTTCTGCCCTTGAGATTCATTGGTGTCCACAAGCAACCTTACTCAGTTAAACTGAGCATAGCATAGTTAAACTGAGACCAAAATTAAGTTATATCTCATGTAGGCCAGTGACACTTGTAGTCATGGACCAAAAGCCTCACCTTGGCCATTTTCCCCCAGAGGCAGTACATCGGTCTTCAAGAAAATAAGAATAAAAAGCTAAAATGAAATACATATAATAGTGAAAAAATTCAATTCTACCATTAACTGCTATTGGCTTAGCATCATCCAAATATACAAAAACCACATGTTGGTGACACTAAGTGAGCAAAACAGTATTCTCAATTGTGGCTTTGAAAATAAAAAGGAAAGGTTGACAGGGTTTGTTATATGAATGACTATCTCTTAAAACCATATTCTGGGCAACTGCCCTAGAGTATAGCCAAAGACAGAGCAAACATCTTTCTTCCTGTTCACACCTAAAATAAGGATATATTCACAGTACCCTCTGGCATTCTGTAGACATATTACAACACCACCTGGAGGGAAAAGAAAGTCAATACACCTGCCATGAGACCCATCAAAGACACATATTCAATACTGCAGTTAGAGACATAAGACTATTTCAAAGACACCTGCTTACATTGCCAAGTCCTGATTAAAGGATTTCTTCAAATTGCATTTCTTTTCTAAGAAACTGACGTACAAATAAGCATAAGACAACCATTGTAATCAAGACAGATACTCAAGATACTCTAAATGACATGATTTCATTATATGACACTGCACAATGTTTGGTTCTAGGCCAGAGTATTTTTACAATAGAAGAACAAAGACCTGACTAATTTACAGGATTCCCTAAGGAAATTACCATGTTACGTCAAAAGAAAATTAATATAACTGAATCTAAATCTCCTGAATCATACTTCGTCCATTGACAATATATGGCAAAGTTCTCTTCCTTTTCAATCTGTTCCTTCTCTTAATGTATTTTCTACATTTTTAGAAAGAAAACATATTATCAAACTCTGTTAATTCCTAATACCCACTCTAAGTTGGTATCAACATCACCTACTATATATAAAATATATATAATATACATACTTTATATATATGAATATATGGTATATATATGGGTGTGCATATATACATATATATAAATATAGATATATATTTGCCTATAAAAGTGGAACTATAAAGTCAACCCAGCCAGAATCTCTTGAGGTACTTGATGTTTGATAATCATTAGCCGATGTCAAACTTTCGTGAAATACAAATGGATTAATCTATGTAAAGATCTGGTAATCAGTCTTATAGCCAAACATGGCTACCAAACTAACAAAAAACAAGCTACCTACTAAGGTACTTTCTAAGTTGATGTTACCATCTCTTTTTACCATCTCCTTTACTGCAATTATTCTTAAAATCCATTGTCTTTAAAATAAAGGACAAAATCCTCAGTATGTTCTACAAGGCCTCTCACAGTATGACTGTTGCCATACTCTCCAGTGTCAATTATAACCAAATTCCCCATTATTTTATGTGCTTTAGTCATACTTGTCTTCATTAGGTCCCTGGAAAATGACAAGTTCTCTCTCATCTCCAGACCCCATACAGGCTCTCCCTTCTACCAAAAATGCTAGTACATTTTTACCTGGCTAACTTTTTTCAACTTTCAAGTCTCACTTAAGCATACACTTCCTCCAGAGAGTTTCCTCTCATTTTCAAGTCTGACAAGATTTTAACATTCCTATCGCACTCTGAACCTCTCCTTGATAATGGTCAGTACATTGGTAAATATGTATTCAATGTCTGTCTTTGTTAATTGTTTATCTTCTTGTAAACAGCAAGTTGTTAATAAAGACATGCTTATTGATAATACTTGGACATCTCGAATTTTCCATAATCTTTCTTAGACAGTAATATAGATAAATACTCCATGGTTTATATATCATATCCAAAGATTAAGTTAACTGAAATCTTGTAATAAATAGGATTTTACTGTTGTTTCTATTTTATCTTTTTAAAATTTATTATTTTCTATTTATAGTGAATTATTTTCATCCTTCAATTTTCATAGCATAAACCTTAATTTACTAATACTCTGGAAAGCTTTGTAGCTCTTAGTTCTGCAGTGTTGCTATACATACAAGATACTCATTGAAACAAGGCCCAGAACTGATAGCATTTTTCCTTTGTTAGGTATATGTCAAATATATCTCTAGGAAACAAATTACTGTTTTCCACATAAAGTATAAACTAGCAACATTAATTCACCTTTTAGTTAACCCTTTAGATAATGATTTATGCTTCATTGCCTTTTTTGCTATTCCTCAACTTTCTGTGGTTTTTAATTTTAATATGTATTTCTATCATTTCATTCCTCTCTTTGCTCTTAACCTGCTTGTGCTTTGTGCAAACAAAAGGGTTTTGTTTCCTTTTATGATATTCTCTCTTACTGCTGATTTCGTAACATCAGCTTTCCTTTCCAGATGCCATCCTAACGGACTTTCAATCACAGCATTTCTCTTAACATACAGCGGAGACTTGTCAACATTTACAAAGTCAATCAAAACACATAAAATCACTCACATCTCACACAGAGATGAATGGACAAACTAAAGACACTCTCATCAGCCCTACTTGTTTTGAGACATAACTTTCTTCAGTATGGAATTTAGAGAGGAATAAATGGGTTTTCGTTTTTTGCCTAATTAGTTTGGTATCTCAACCAACTTCTTTAAATGACTATATATAAAAAATGTATGTATATATATATATGTATACACACACACTAAACTCATGCACATTTAATAAATCTATCTGGGTTTAGAGTATTTTACAAGGTAAACAAACATGGATAGGTTTTTAATCAATAATTCTCCTTCATGGATCTGCTCATTTAAATAAACCATCACTACACACTGTATGGATCACTTTTCTAGAGTACCTCTTTTATGCTAAAGCATTGTCCCAGGCTGCTTAAAACACAGTTATTACCTGGAAGTTGGAGCACATTTTAAACCATGAGTACCTGTAGATATGTACATAGAACAATTCATCAAAATTTATTTGATGTATTTGATTTGAGTAAGAAATTCTATCATGGAAGAAGAAAGTTCAAAGGAACAAAGCTTACTAGAGAGCTCAAGACTAGGCAAGATATTGAAGTGGAATCTGTGATACAACCAGGATCTACCACAAAGTACCAGATAAATGGATTTGGGATAGTCAGAAGAGAAGGACACACCAAGGGCTAATAGCACTTCACTTGCAATTCTGTTAAAATAATCATACATTTATTTTTTAAATATTTTATTGTTTATTTTGTGTACATTGATATTTGATTTTCATGATATTGAAATCACACCCCAATATATGTGCATTTCACACCACATCTATCACTAGAGTTGCAGTGCCCATCACCTACCCTATATTTTACTCCTTCATTCCCTAGTTCTCTACCCCTCTCACTCTTCTGGTAACCACAGTCTGGTGTCCTGTGAATTGTGTTATGTTTTGTTAATATGTCTGTTTTATTTCATCATATTTCATGTATGAGCAAAACCATCCTGTACTTTTCTTTTACTCGCTGGCTTATTTCACTTAACATAATCACTGCAAATTACATTCACGTTGCTGAAAAAAGCACAATTTCATCTTTTTATATATCTATATAGAATTCTATTAAGTATATAAACCACAGCTTCTCTATTCAGTTGTGTATAGGCATTTAAGTTATTTTCCTCTCTTGGCTACTTTGAGTTGTGATACTATGAACATAGGGCCGCAGATATATTTTCTTCTGATGAATTTTTTGTTATTATTATTTGGGTATATACCGAGAAGTGGGATTGCTGGTTCGAATTCCTTTCTATTTTTATTTGTAAAGAAACCACCATGAAAACAAAAAGACAACTCACTGAATGGAAGAAGATATTTTCACAGCATACATCAGAGAAGAGCTTAATCTCCAACCTATATAGAGAGATCACACTCCTCAACAACAAAAAAGTAAACAACTCACTCAGAAACTAGGCAGAAGATCTGATAGATAACTCTCCATAGAAGATACACAGATAGCCTACAATGCATAAAAAAATGTTCTGAATCATTAACTATCAGGGAAATGCAAATAAAAAACACATGTAAGAATGGCTTATATAAAAAGACTAGAAATGATAAGTGTTGGAGAAGGTATAAAGAAACATTACTATTGTCCATTACTATGTCCTAGTGTTGGTGAGAATGTAAATTAGTGAAACCTTTTTGGAAAACAATCTGCATTTCAACATCCCACTTTCACAGTAAAACTCTCCCCTAATGCCAGACCCTCAAATCTGAAAGGGCAATGAATATGGAGATGACTGCAACTAACCAGTTCCCTTTGTGGCTGTACCAGCTGCTGAAAATAGTTTGTAAGCCACAGAGCTGTTGTAAAAGCTGATTTCTTACCACTTCTTGTTTCCACCGAAACCATAGTCTTTTATCTTTCAGCAATTATGGTAGAAAGGCAATCCCTTGGAATACGAAGACAAGCTCACTGATACTTTCTATTGCCATATCACATGTGCATGAAGGATTTTTTGATACAGAATGAACTATACAACTATAGGTTTCCCCTGCTATCCAAAAGTAGAGCGTTCCCATGAAACTCTTTATAGGACAAAATAGTATAAATCAAACAAGCAATAACCATCAATTTACATGGAAATATTTTGAGAATTTCCAGAACTCAAATTAAAACATACCAAATCATAACAAATAATGTATAAAAGATAACATAACACTATATTTTGTAAAAGCAAGAGTGATGTGATAAATACAATGCTATTATAAAGTTCCCAGGGAATGAGACTTTTGGCATTCTCAAGCTTGATGCTTGGGGTGTTCCCTGCCTCTAGAAGAGGGCTACTGCAAAACAAATGGACATTATTTTTACTTTTCACCTGTTGTAAGAGTGAAAATACTCTTTGTATTTCTTTTGGTTAGCAAAAAAAGAGATACAAATGTAGGTCTTTTGTAAAAGCAAAGGGGCTTAACGTGAACTTTCAAAAATGAGGGGTATGTGCAAACTCTTTGAAGTACAGTTATTGGTTAACAATTCATTAAAAGTATAATAAAAGAACAATATAATGCCTAATGACAAAATGGACATAATAGAGGCCTTAAGCCCTAAAACAGGATCAACATTAAATAAAAATACCTGCATAGGATCTGACAGCAGATAAAAAAAGTTAACAAAAGGGGTGAGCCAAATGGAAGGAAGACATATCATGAAAATTCCCCACTACTTGGCCTATTCGAAATTAGAGGTCATTCATCCACTTTGCCTCCCCTTCTCTTTCTTCCTTTCAAAAGCAATGCTCACTCTCATTCCTCAGAGTGCTTTTACTTTTTTACTTTTTTCTTGAATAAAACTGTTCTTTCTCATCAATGCTTTGAGTGACCTTGAAATTCCTTTTGGAGACTGAACTCAAGAACCTTACACAACCAGGCAAGGAAGAACTAGGAAGGTGAGACAGGGCACTGGCTAGGACTGTGGAGGTTGCCACCCACTCCTGGGGTTGGGCTGCCATGGCACTCAGCTGAGACCCCATTGTCAGGCTGAGTGACTGAGGACCCATAAAAATTGAGGCATCTATCCTTGTTCTTCTCTGCCAGCTTCCATTACTGCTGGAATACAGTTCTATCTATACCCTATGTCAATTCTAAATATTTATGAAGTCTGTCACATAACATCTGTCAACACAATCCATCGATTTCTAGGCAAAACATGTTTCTACATCACTAACTTAAGGAATTACTATGACTAATAGTAAAAATGCAAACTGCACCTCTTATTTGGGTTCAATAGGCACTTAAAACTCAGGTTATCTAAAACAGAACTAACAATTTTCCCAAAAAAAAATCTATTCTGCCTCTCATTATTGGTACCTTTTTAAATGATATTTCCATTCACCTAAAGTCCAAAGCTAGAAACTTCAGTCACCCCAGATTCCTCATCTGCATGGTATATATCCAATCATTCATTCACATCTCTCACTCTGCGCTTTTCTATGACTATTGCCTTACTTCAGAGAACCATATTTTTCTCACTGAGTTCTTATCGAAGTCTCACAATTGGTCTGCCTCAATCCAATCTATCCTTCATTTTGCCTGAAGATTAATTTTCATAAGGAATACACTGCTCGTATTTCTCTTCAATACAAATCTCTCCTCTTGCTTCCTGTTAATTCCATTATAAAATTCAAAGTCATACATGCAGCCAGAAGGTCGTTTATGAACTTAACTCAACCCACTATGCCAACTTCATCTTCTACCTCTCTATTTATCCACCTTTGACCTCATCCACTTTAAGCATCTTACTGTTTTTTAAATACCAGCTTGTTTTCTGACATTACTATTCATGCTTATTCTTCATCCTATAATAACTCTCTCCATCTAGAAAGTTCTCTTATCTATAATGGTAAAAAGCTAAGCTCTTTGTCAGAAGAGATAATAACAAGGATGCATAGACAAACCTATCAGGAACACTCAAGGGGCAAAACAGCCCAACAAAGTAGATAAGCCAGACAATGGAATGATGAATTTTTGGTTCTTGGCTCTTCTTTCAATTGCTTAAATTAATTATACCAAATATTAATGATCCCTTCCTATACCCCTAAATTTTGCTCCTCTGACAAGTGTCTCAATACTAGCTCTTATCTTTACTAAATAATCATTACTCTCCATGGTACTTTATCACAACCTCCAAGCTAGGGATTCTAAGCCTACCTGTAAACTTAGCTAGAAAATACATTGCAAGATTATTTTCACTCACTTATGATAGAAATTTATCATTTCCTCCCACTATAAATCTAGGCTACAAACAATAATGATATTAATTGAACTTGTAAATTTATCATTAATAGACACTACAGATAATTTCCTATCACATTACATTGTAGAATAATTCTCAAAATATTATTTATACTCATCCACTACTTCAAATTATGATCATATTAGACTTGCTGCTAAGTGCATTAAGATGTTAATAAAAACATGTAAATTAATATATAAAATTAGTTTTAAAATATTTTAATAACTACGTCACAATATAATTGATATCCTTTGTGATTCTATGTATTTTACTTGATTTGTGTATAAACAGTTTTCTGACAAGGGATCTATATGCTTCACCAGATTAGCAAAAGGAACAAGGTACTAAAAAGATTGAGTTCCTCTTCTAAATCAATGCTTTTCAAATGAAGATAGTCTGTAACATAACTGATATTCCAGGATTCCACCCTAAAAATTCCAATTACTTTCCTAGACAGGGGTTATCATTTTGAACCAGCATTCTCAGGTGATTTTTAGGTAGGAGGCTCTTCAATGTTACTTTGATAAAAGACTGATCTAGGAATATGTTACCTAGATCATATTACCTAGTTTTAGAAAGATAAAACATTTCCACAATCTGATGACAAATGAAAAGTTGTAATCTTTCAAGAATTACTCTCTCTATTCTTTATGACTTGAATATATTCACAGTTTCCTGGGTTATAAGAAAGCTCTTCTAATTCTTAATAGCATATTTAGAGAAAATTCAGTAACCCTGTTCACTTTGGGGCAAGGCAGTGGATAGGAAAAAGATATTTTCTTAGATCTAGCATTGAAATGACTTACAAAGTTGAAATATATGAAATATGTTGAACTTTCTGCAACAAGATTAAGAAAGTCACTGACAGTTGCCAGATTTTTCCCTTTATCTTTCCTCTAACTATGGTGGTAAGTCCACCACAACCTTCATGATCTTGTAAGAATTTAATGCATCTTCTATCTATCCAACTTGTCTCCTGTGCACCATGTCACCCTTATCTCAGCACCTGACACCTCCAAGTAGCCAAAACCCAGACATTATTGCTGACTCCTGCCTCTTGCCTCCCCCACTTTAAATTCAATTACAAGTCTAATTAATGTAATTCCCAAAATATCTCTCAAATCTGATATGTCTCCATATCTTTTGGAATCATACTTGTTAAGATCACTACCATCTATCACCTGGACCACCCAAGCAATCTCCGACTGCTGTCCATACCGACTCTATTGCCTACACAGCCTCCCGAGTAAGATTTTCAGAACATAAATCTTGTCAGGTTCCTCTCCAGCTTAAAATCCTTTAATGCTTCCTGTTTTCCTCTGCATGTACTCTAAGTACCTTATCATGGTAGAAAAACCTTGCATTATCTTGGCCCCTACACTTGGCTACTTCTCTAATTTAATGACCTTCTTCCTCACTCTCCAAAATCCAGCTATACTGCCCTTCTCTCCAGGTATTCAGGTCCAGGTATACTGTCCTTCCCAGGTCTCTGCCACCTTAGGTGTTTGGAACATGCTGTCCCTTCTTTCCCTAATCTACCCCACAAATTTTTACAAATATGACTACTACTCACCCTACACATTTCAACTTAAATATCACTGTTTTAGATAGGCCTTCTCTGACCATTTTATTTTAATTGGACATTCCTCCCATCACTATCACAAGACCTTGTTCCTTGCCTCCATAACAATTATCATATGCTATAGTAACTTGTTTATTTATCTGTTTACTGTGTGTCTCCATCAATAGCCTGCAAGTTCCAAGAGGTGCATCTGTCTTATTTGACATTTTGCACTCAGTGTCTTTCACAGTGTCTAGTAATAGCAGGTGATGATTAAATATTTATTGATTGGATTAATGATGAGAAAGAAACTTTATAATTATGCTATGTCCTAACAAGACAACCAAGAAATCATAGCACTTTCAGTTATTGGATACAAAGGCATAGAACATTAAGAAAGTAAGAAACACTACTTAGGTATTAGAACTAAACATTAATATGTGTACAAGTAGAATATTAGATACACATGTGAACAGTAAGAGAGAAAAAGATATGGGACTTTCAAAAGTAGCCATAATAATTTTTTTACTTCAATCCGGTAACTAGATCTTATTTGTATACAAAGTGCTAGTCTCTGTGTTAGGCTCTAAGGATATAGAGATATAAGACATGGAAACTCTATAAGGATAGTCATTCATGTCTGTTTCGTTTATCTCTTAGTCCTAGAACAGTGTCTGACAAAAACATACTATAAGTATTTGTGGAAGAAATGCAGACAAGAAAGCAGGTATGAGCTCTCTCTTAAAGTATATCAAATATGAAATGAAACACAAAAATAAATCCATTATAACAAGTTGGGTTAACTACGATAATAGAAATATGAACAAAGTACAGCTATATTCTAGAGGAGAGAATGGGGTCAGTAGTAGAAAAGGCTTCATTTGGAAGCACTGATCTGAGTTGGGATTTGAAAACCTATGCAAAATTTTTAGGATTACTAGGGTAAGGAATTCTGGTGAAAGGTCTTCCATACAGAAGAACAGTATGTGTGCAGATGCATAAAAGGATAAAATAGCATGCTATATTCAGGAATTTTCAAATCACTTGGTATAATAGAAGCATAAAATGGGAGTGGGGAGGTAGAAAGAAATAAATAAGGGGAAGGAAGAACTATGGCGAGGTACACTGGAGGGATTAAACAGTCAAATTTGTACGCTATCTTTGGCAACATGGATGCAAAGTGGAGACTAAGACTAAATCGAGAGACAAGTAATCAATTAGGGAGTTATTACAATAGCTCACACTTTTAACAAGAAAATTGAGGCTTAAATTTGTAGATACTTTTCTCAAGATTACTCAACTGCTTATTGAAGAAATTCAGATTTTCTGAAGTCTAGTGCTATTTCTAGCACTGTATTTTCCCCCAATATGTGTTTTGAAATAATTATATTTGATCCTCAAAGGCAAAATTAAAATACTTTAAAATCTTTCTATAGACCACCAGATACTAGAAGGCTACTAATTCCCTTTGAAATTGTTATTTGGTCAAAGGAGATCAAGAGGCTCTTAGACATAATATCCACAGGTCTTGAAATATAATATTATAAATATATATATGATATATATCACAAAGATTACATGGATAGAAAGAGAGTGTTACTTTTATAATTTTCCAATGTCAACAGCCTTATAAAGATGTTGAAAGATAATAATTCTGCTTTGTTTGGATTTCAACTAGATATTAAGGACAGTTAATGTTTTTCCCACATTACTAGATAATCTTTTCTTTTGATCTATGTGTTACACAAATCACATCTGAAATTAGTTAAGTCTCTGGATTGCTTTTAGATCTCATAGAGAAATGGGATTTACTTGATTGCCATGGTACATTTCAGTGGTTAGAGAACATTTAAAAATTTATTTTCTTTCTACATAATCCTACAGGTAAGTGTTCATGAAAGATTAAATGTCATTTTCCCCCAGACTTCCCACTAGTGAAATAAGTACTCACAATGCTTAAGAAGGAGATATCCAAAGTGGAACTAGCAATGTTTCTTACCTACAGAAGCATATATAGTGTCATAAATATATGGAGAAGAATTTGAGGGTCTAAGGAAATGCCTGGAGTTACAATATAAGAATGGAGTATAATAAAGGTCTTTACAGTTAATTTCTTAGAAACACCACAATTTACATGACATTCTGGGCAACTTTTCATTCTTCTTATGCTTTAGTGTACATCTTAAAATACTGGAACTTTAAAAAATTTTGTACCAGAAACTGCATTTGGGAAAGGAAGGTGTGTGGGTTGGTATAGGTGGATGTAGGTGTGGATGTGAGTAGGTGGGTGGTATGTTCAATTATCACTGTACATTACCTAGACCTTCACTATACCTTAAATCTGAATATCTTAAATATATTCAGTGAATAGCCTGCATTTGCCACTGTAATCAATTCTCCATAATCTAGGATTGAATAACCTCAAGTCCTTCAAGGCAACTGATAAGATCTACAGAGTAGGGAGGAGAATGGAGAATGGAGAGATGTGTGCAGGCAACACATCAGCATGTGTGTGCTTTTGTGTATCTATTAAATAGGTGTCTTTATATACTCTAGAACCAGATAAAATAACATTTTGAATATGAATATTTCTGCTCCACTGTTACCTCAAATAACACACTCATGCGTATGTACACATACATGCACATAAACAGTGGGACATTTACAACATATATATTTTAAGGCACAAAAGATGTCAATACAGCTTCAATTTATCAAACAAACCCCAAATTATCATATCTCCTTTAAAAAATTTTATAACTCATGACATAATATCATCTGGTCTCATTCTTAGCCAATATTGGAACTTCAGTCCTTGAGGGAAAGAGAATTTGAGTTTAGTAGTAGCATAAATAAGATATACTCTCAGATTCTATTATGGCACACATACAATTGTATTGAAGATAAGGGAAACATGTTTCATAATTTAAGTACAGCAATGCTTCTGTTTTGATATTATCATAAAGAAATTACTTTTGTTCAGTGTTATCTGACCTTCATGGAGAAACTGATTAAAATGTCTTTCCCTTACAACAATGACAACTGTAAATGAAAGTTGAAATGAAATATATGACCAATCATCACTGTATAGGAGCTTTCCTTTTTAAAAAGCCACCATCATGGAAGGAAGAAACCTAGGAAAGCTCATTTCTTTTTCTACAATCAACACAATTGCTTTTTACACAAAGGATATTTCATCATTCATGACAGCAAGTTGTCACTTCCAGGGACAGCCTCCGTATTGCTTGGTGAGTACTTTATACAGTTTATTCACAAGTATTATTTGCATAGAAATGACTTGTGACTTACAGGTAGGACAAATATGGAAACAATTTCATAGATTATGGTACATTATTTATGCATGCTAGGGAACACAGAGGTTCACTGTTAGTGCTATTCTTTTTGTGTTTCTATACCTTTTTGTTGGTGGTGGGAATTCAGGAGGATGGAAAGATAAATATTCAAGCCACTCCCTCTTTGCTATTCCATGCTAGTCCAATACTAATACCATTTGTATTTTCCTGAACAATTTCCAAGTCAAAGGGATAGAAACAGATCAACCAGATTGCTTTAACTCATAAAACAAACAGGAAAGAAGGTGGCAAGATGTTTTATAGATAGGTCAGAATAATTTCAGGCATTTTCCCTCTAGTCTGTAGAACATACTTATTTTGCTTTTGTGCCATCCTGGTAAGGGGGTGCAGAAAAGAGCTAGATTCCTAGAAATCATTTCATTATGGAGAATTTGCTAGGATGGAATTATTATCCAGATAGAGGTCGACATTTTCCATCACCTATATGTTAAGAATACTCAATGGGAATAGAGGAAGGAACACAAATGAATTGAGGAAACAGAACCATTTCACAGACATCCATTTAAAGCAAAGAATCATGGGCTTTCATTGTGAGGGAACTAAGTAGTCATATACAATAGTCGATCTCTTTCAAAACAAGTCAGAAAACAGTACAAAAAGGATTCATATAAGATCATACAGGTAGTCAGTAGCAGACCCTAACCTAGAATGCAACTTTCCTAACCCACAGTGCAGAACTCTTTCGACATCCCTAGTCATGCTAAGATTGAGATAATAGTTTGTATCTCTTGATATGTGTTGTATTTTAAAAACACACACAAGAGAAGGCCATATATTATAGTAACTTTCTTAATTGAATGTTGGTACAAGTTTTGATTCTATTTAGGCAGAGGAAGAGGGAATATGATTTAGAGCTCTCATCATCATTTTGAGAATGTTCCATCTAGATAAGAACAATAGGTTCATTCATTCAAGAAGTGGTGATTTTCAAATGATTATGATCAAAAGCCTGTGGAAAAATATTCAAAACTTGTCTGATAAGTGTGTCAAGGATAAAGATACAGCTCTGGTTAATATGACTGGTAGAAAGGCTAACTAGTGTATTAATTAGAATTTACTTTTTTTCTATTCTCAATGCTAACAATTTGTTTGAAATAAAGCCTCCTGCTTTCATTAGTATCATAGAGCAAATGATAACTTGTTAGAATTTCAGTGAGTCTTTTACTTCATTTTAAGAATAAAGCCTGAATCTAATAACTGATCCCAAAGTAGAGGCTCTTATTAAGGCAAACAGGTGATTCACTTTCAAAAAAATTTAACAAGTTGTTCTTTTCCTTTTTTTTCCACAGTCATTTAAAATGTTAAAAAAATAAGCTATAGGCTGGATCTTAGTTTGTGTAATTCTTAATGGTTTCTTTGTTGAAGACAGTAGCCCTCTTTGAGACTATACATAACAAACCTTTTTTACCAATATTTTCCAAAAAGCTGCATGTCACAAAGTGCAAAAAGACTTTCTAAAATCAAATGTTCTTAAGATAAGAGGTTATGCCTATATGGCACAAAAATATAAAACTAACCTTGGAGAATTTTCTCAATATCTCTAAAGGCAGACTGCAAACAGCTATCTTTCATGCCAATACAAAAATTAAAAAGTAAACAACCTTCATTCTCTATTTGTAGAAGCCATGTCCTGGAAATCATCTTTTTTTCCCTGTTAAGACTCAAATTGCATGTATAGCTCAAGAAATATGGTTTCTCTGAAGCAAATGTTCAGGTATTGAGACAGCAAGGTTTTCTGTATTCTCACAAATGAAAAATATTTAAAAGTCAAGACTCCACAGACTTAAGAAATATAGAGACCTGCAGACATAAATAACATTATTTGCTTGACTTCATGAAGCCATTCATCATTAATCTTAGTTCATTGAACTTTGCTTAGTAGACTGTTTCAAATAGATGATATTTTAGAAGCAAAGACTAACTCTTAAAAGCATCACACAAATTTTTCTGAAATACTTGAAAAACCTGAAAGTGAACAAAACTTATTTGGAGAAATTATAATTTAGATTTCTAGGTCCCAGAAATAAGTTTAAGACTGTAGATCACTGTTATTTTCAATAAGAATGCTTTTACATTATTTTAAATTCCTAGCACCAACACAGGTTGGGGGTTATAGCCTCAGAATACCTGAGTGAAGGATAAATAACTCCACAAACTACAGCCTTTCACAAAATTGTCAGAAATTTCAAGGTGGTACCAATGACCTGAAAAGAGACAGTGTTCAAGAAATGGAGAAAATGAGAAGCCTAAGCAACTGTGTGTGTGTGTGTGTTTGTATGCATGCGTTTGTGGAGAGGTTGGCATTAAGTCATGTAGAAATTACTATAGTGACCTAGAAAATTACCATGAATGGAAAGTTCCATTTTTACAAAGAGTGGAGAGCCAGGTGTTAGGCAGCATGGGCTAAGGACAAATGAGGATTTAAAAAAATCTTCAAAACCCTCATTTTCCTCTTTTCAGGTATGACAGAATGGAAATGTAGTTCAAAGCAATCAAATAAAACATTTTGTCACTAAAAAGAAAGCAAAATCACCAGGCTCATTAAGCACCAGTCACATAATGAATGCCTAGTACAAAGGCTAAGGAAACCTGCTTCCCTCTTTCTATAGCTTTCTAGTGGAGATTGGCTAGCAATTCAGTTATCAGAGCACAATGCTAATGACAAAAGGGTCAAAGGTATGATTTCTATTGTCAAAGCTTTTCTTTTCACATGGTTAATTAGCTTTTCTTCTTTCTATGGCTTGGACTCTACTCCCTGCAGCTTGCAGCCACCTTACAATTATACTCCCTTAGTCTGGAGGCAGAAAACAAATATCTTTGCTAATTCCTTACTATGACTCAAAGAAATACTTGATAACTTGTACCTTTTGTTCCACTGAAAGTAAGTCAGCAGTATTTCCTGTGTGGAGTGGTCCTTTCTAATAGTACTCTGGTAATCTTAAAACATTATTGCTATAGACAAATGCAGAAAAGGAGGAGTTTATTTTAAACAGCTTTGGATGCTATAACAAAATACCATATACTGGTTGAGTTAAACAGGAATTATTTCTCACAATACTAGAGAATAGGAAGCCCAAGATCACAGTGCCAAGGCAGAGTCAGTTTTTATTAAGAGTTCCGGCTTACAGTCAGTTTGTCTTCCTGTCCTCATAAGGGAAGGAAGAGGAGGGGGAAGGGGAGAGGGAGGGGGAGAGGGCGAGGGAGGGGGAGAGAGAGACCACCTTCCAGCATCAAAATCACCTGGTGGTCTAGTTCAAATTCATATTCCTGGACCCCCACCTCAAGATCTTGAGTAATAGTACAATTTCTAGGAATGGGGCTTGGAGTTATACTTTTCTTTTTTTTGTTTAAGGGAAGGTGTAGGCAGGAATGAAGGTGATCAGAAACAGGCAGGCAGAGAGAGGAAGACTTTATTTTATTTTAGTTGTTCATCTTAGTTGTTTCTTCTGGCCCCAGCACTAGAACCAGGCACTAGAACCAGGGACCTTGAGGTATCTGTGAACTTTGTGCAACTTCTATTCTACCAGGGCATACCTGGATTTTCACTTTTAATACATCCTCTTCCACGGATAATTCTGGTACATATTAAAGTGTGAATATCACTGCATAGAGCTCTTAACTAAGACGTGGCCATTAGAATCTTCAAGAAGTTTTGTTAGAATGTCTGTGTTCTAAGCCTACTGAGTCAAAATCTCTTCTGGGCATAGTACTGGTAATCAGTGGTGGCAGCAGTACAAGGTAACTAATGCAATGCTAGCAAACCAGGCGCTATCATAAACCCTTTGTATGCACTACCTCATTTAAGCCTCAAAAAACCCTTTACAGTAGGTACCATTATTTCTTAAGATGCATGGATGATAACTGGGGCAAGTTCACAGAAGTTAAGTGACTTGACCAGACTTCCAAAGTTAGTAAGCGGTGATTCTGCAGTGGTGCATCCCTGGTGAAGTAGCCCTACCCTGCAGATTTATTTTGGATCCTTTGAGGGCCACCACGTTTTAAAAGGACTCCAATCCTATAATATGGCAAGGCTTACACAGTCTGGAAGGATGTTGTTCTTCCCTTTACTGTGTTCAGAATTGGAGAACTATTTTTCAACAAACTAAGAAGGATTAACCCAGGAATGAAGAAAAGAACAACTAAAAAAAGAAGAGGTGTTCAAGGTTCTTAGTCCAATACATTCATTGTGATTTAGTAGAAAGGAAAAAAAATGACAGTGAAAAAATTGCTTTTAAAATTAAGCAAAAAGCTTGGACTCAGACTCCAGTTTTTTCCAAAGCAAAAGAAGTGGGCGGTTCATCACAAACATCAAAATGTTTTAGGTCAAATTAAATCATTAAAAATTAATGTTTACATGATAACCAAGATGTCTGACTTTACAACCCAAAGAAAATTCTTGTGAGTGATCAGATAAGTTGTGATAGCTGGATACAGCAGGAGATGAAATTTCAGTCTTAACAGCAGTTTAATGTATAGCAATAATTTAAAAACTGGGAGGAGCTGCAAACACTACAAATCCAGATAAATATAAGCCACGTCTCTCAAAATACTGATGTGAGAAACCAGTTTATTGAAACTTAGGGGTGGATAGAGGAGTTATATTTTAAAGAAGAACAATCATTAGGGAGCTTGGGAAGAAGGATCAAAAAGGAAAAAAAACATGTGCACCATATGCTAGTCACCATTCTCAAAGGAGGGCTCACTCTGTGCTGCTTGTAGAGCCATTGAGATCAGAATCTCCTTTCCCCTCCCCACTTAAAAACACCCTCTGATGTACAGCACCTCTAATTGAGCTCCAAAATTACCTGGTTCTATTCTTCTACCACAGTTTCACTTATATCCTACAACACAGAGAGTCACAAAACACCAACAGAAAAATAAAGCAAAACAAGATTATATCCCCTCCAACCATACTTAGGATTGATGTATTGATTCCACCTTGCCATGACCTCCATAGTAGGTTGCCCTGCCACTGGTCCATTTTATTCTTTTTTTCCTCCAGCCCTTTTTGGCTTCTCACTTTACATGTCCTCACTGTAATCCTTCTTCCACCATGTCACCTCCCATATAAACATCCGTGTTTTGTCATAGCTACTACATTTGAACAACCATTCATTTTATAGACATTACAAGTAAAATGCATGGTCCTGCCAGGAACATTACAGTTGTACTTCAGATCCAAATACATACTTTATGATATCAACAAGAGGGATCCATTAATTTACAGTTTTGTGCTTGGTAGGGGAGCCATATAATATTCTACATATATTTAGGTCTCCAGAATGTAGCTTAATCAATATGGCACCTCAGGCAACCTGAAAGACTGAAGGCAACATAAAAGTAAGATTGTCAGACCAAGAAATTTTATGTCCACTGATGGGAGTTTAAGTGCTTCGGAGGCTGCAGAAGGTATATATATTTAGAAGATTATAGTAAAGTCAATGATAGGAAAGAGTCATACTGATGTGTGTAAAAGGTATTGAGGGAGAGAAAAGTCTGTGCTTAGGACCCCAAGGCAGGCCTTCCAGCTTCTAATCCTTGCCTGCCAACCTTGAGCACTGCAGTGGTTTCAAAAACATTTTCTACCACTGAGCGTCACTAGAAATGTATAAACTGAATGCCTCACACAGAAAAACCTACGGTACCACTTTGAGCCAACCAGTGACCTTCTCTGTGACACAGTGTTGGTGTCTTCCAAGTGGGATAGACTGTTAAACTACTTGCTTTTAGTTGCCTTTGAGCCCTGTGATTTTAATACCATGTTCTGATTTATCTTGAACGGCTGTTCTGAGGCTCAAAAGAAATATTTGTTCTTTAAGGGCTATAAAATTTTTAAAGTGCAATATAAATATGAAAGTGTTTTAAATTCTGTATCTCCAAATATAACCCACAACTTGCATGTGCTCTCCCAAACAAAGCAAATGGGCTTCTGGGCTTCAGTTTCCAATTAGTCCCAAGATACATGATTGTACTTTGCTCCAATTTTCAGAAGTAAAAAGAGGTAGAGGTTCAAATGATGATCTTTTGTAAAAGGTTCTTTTAGAAATGCTGGGCACATAAGCAGCTAAGCTAATTTTTTCAATGCTATGTGAGCCCCCTGAAAAGCTTTTAAGGCAAAGACTTTTTAAAAATGATAGGAAAGTTGAAAATGAGCAAAACTAGATCAAATTTCAATCCATGTTCTGCAATGGTTTGTGGAGGTGCCATACATTTCTATATGCTTCCAATTTTTTCACATAGTTTATAGACAAGGTATAAGTTAATAGATCTTGACATGTGATTAATATTTAGGCATTTGATAATTCATATGGTGTATATCTATATATATGTAGCAAGGGGTTGAATCTGCATATTCACCGCAGAAGCATTGGATAGAAAGGCAAGTCCAGAATATTATTTGCATGAAGGACACAACTTGGACCTCTCTCTGTCTCCAAGAGAAAAACTGCAGAAGACATTTTTTCATTAAACAAATATCCATGAAGAACTCAAGAGGCACCACACACTACTAATTACTGGAAATACAGAGATGCAGAAGAGATGACCCTTAAGAATTCATACATTCTGAAATACAGAAACCTTGGTCAAGTCACATGACACTAACATTTACATTCCAGAATAAAAAATGGAGAATAAAAACACCCACGCTCTTCCTGGGGTGGGAGCAGAAGTAGGGGGATCTGTGCCATAGGAAGACAGG
The DNA here is from genome assembly GCA_004363575.1 of Solenodon paradoxus. Taxonomy (NCBI): domain Eukaryota; kingdom Metazoa; phylum Chordata; class Mammalia; order Eulipotyphla; family Solenodontidae; genus Solenodon; species Solenodon paradoxus. The sequence continues at coordinate 2,856 of RJWH01004062.1, read as the reverse complement.
GAATTGAAAGGATATACTTAATTTTTTCATTCAATTTAAAGCACACTACTTTCTACCTAAGTAAAACTACATTTGGGGACAATCTGTTTATTTTGGAATCTATTTTAAAACCATGCACACTTCACCTCTGTTTACACAACTACAAAAGCAAGCAAGACTAATAGCAACCATGTCAGCTGCTATGGTTTCTTAATGGTTTGTTATGTATGCTAATGGACAAAAATGCTTGAATTTCAAGCAAATGCCATAAAAGTTTAAATACTATGGACTAACACATTGTTTCAGGATATCCAACTCACCCACAGAATGGAACCCTAAGACCCATCTGAATTGAGGAACAAAGGGTGATCAAAAATGTGTGTGTGCATAGAAATGAGACTGATAAAACTAGCATGAGTTTGACTTTTCATTTACATTAAGGGTTGGTATGCTTTCTTCAGCTTGGTGAATAGGTAATAAGCAATCTAAAGGATTCTTCAATGCATAAATACATGTTCTTACATATGCTTTTATATATACATTATTAAGATATAATTTGCATAACATAAATTCATTCATACAAACTATGCAATTCAATGGTAGAATATTCAAGTTGTAGTCATAACAATTAATTTTAGACATTTTTATCACTCCACAAAGAACACTCATAACAATTAATAATTACTCCTATTGAGCCAAATCCTTGCCCTAAGCTAAGTCATAGACAACTACAAATTTACCTACTATCTCTATTGATTTTCCTATTCCAAGCATTTCATATAAATGGAATCATACAATTTGTGGCAATTTGTGTTTGATTCCCTTCAATTAGCATAAAGTTTTTCAAAACTTACATATTTTGTAGCAGGTATCCATATATCATTCTTTTTTTATAAATGAATGAATAACAACATTTCATTATATGTATAGACCACAATTTGTTTATTCATTCACTGCCTGTTTGGCATTTGAGTCATTTCCACTTTTTAGCTCATTAGTGATATAACAGTTTTTTCACATTAGTCTCTAATTTAAGGTGCACATCACTAAGCCTTGGTTCAGATATTTCTTTAAAGGAAAGGTGTAGGCAGGAATGAAGGTGAGTAGGCAGAGTGGCAGGAATAGAGAAAAGGAAAAAGGACTTTATTTCTTTTCCATTTCTCAGCTGTTCACACTAGTTATTTTCCCCCCAGATCTGGGACTCGAACACAGGGGTACGTGTCCTGCGTCCTTCAGAGATGATTGACCTAATGGCTGCTCCACCAGGATGCACCCAGATAATAATCTTTATAATACCATTCCTTATAAACTGACCATTCCCCAGTCCCTTCACAAGTCATCCAAATCAATAAAACATAGGTGGAAAAACTAGATAATAGTCATATAACAGGCACTTAAGAACTATCTGCTGACTCAGGGGACTAATGAATGGGAGAAATCTTTCCTTTAGCCCCAGTTTGCCTTTCAGTCACATCCTTATCAGTGCCACCTGGATATTGTGTCATAGAAAATGTTAGAACTAGAAAAAACTAGGGAGTATAGGATTCCTTCCATTGTATTTCAAGAACCATAAGTATCAGTACCTCCAAAGGAACTCTATTTCTGTCCTTTCCCCACTCCAAGAGACTCTTCTTCAGCAAATCTTAGGTGTGAAGTCACAGGAAAATGCCTTTACAAAAAGCACTCCAGGTAATCCCAGGGCATATTGAAGTTTACAAGTGACTGATTTAATCCAACTGATTTAATCTACAGAGGAGGAAACGTAGGACAAGCATAGAGAAGTGACATGCTCAGGGTCACAGAGCATGGTAACAGACTCACAGGAATTCGCTGATTTTCACCAAAACTACTCAATGTAACAAGAATTTGAAGATATTAAAAAACAGAAGTCAGATGAAAGTTCTCTCAACTTCCTTCCACTAAGCCTTGGACCTATATATCTCAAAATTCACTTTTTTTAAATTAAAATGGAGCGGGGAATCTTTCACGTTTAAATGTTAATCTCTTCACCAGTGAGAATAACTAAGAACATGTAGTCCTAAACAGAGACTGAATACAGTGGAATCATTCACTCTGAAGAAAACCCTAGGGAATTATGTGAGTATGGAAATGGAGGGAGTGTAACACACACATACACACGCACTCTATAGAGTTAGACAGTCAAGTTTGACTGTAAATGAAAGTTAAGACAACCTGCTTGAATGGTGTAATATAGCCTGAGGTTATTGATAAATATGTATAATAGCTTCTTTAGGGAAAGATGGGAGAGAAAGAATAGGTTCATGTAAAAAGTTTTCCCAACAGCTCTAAATCAAAATGAGGATAGTGGACCAAGTATTGGTTGTGGCACTGGTTCCCAAAAAGTATTAGTTTCTCTAAAGCAGTTAGACCACAGATTTTAGAGCATAGAAAATGGTGGCTAGATTGATCAAGAATTGGGGGGTTAGGGGCATCTGAACAGATTTAGTGACAAGTTGAGTCGGGAATTAGATAACGATATTAGCAAGAGGAGCATACCACAAAATTTGGGCTGGATAAGAAAAGACTATCACAAAGAGGTCACAAAGCCTCTCAACAGGCTCAACATTAAAGTAACTACACATTAGTTTCCAGTGTAAAAGGTTCAGTGGTGTTCCCACTTCTTCTGGCTACAAAAAAATGTAATTATCATATCAACAGACTGCAAGTACCACCTCTAGATAATAAATGGACTCTTTGATTAATACGTACCATAGTACTAATACCTTAGGATACTTAAAAGACAAAAGAGTTAAGAGTGCTACATCCAAAGCTCAGTCTGAAGCCTTCATTCAATTCTTAACAATATATTTTTGTGACTATATAAGTTACTTATCCTAGATTTTGAAAACTAAACAG